>JAHRHZ010000070.1:1623820-1682645 GCA_024137785.1 Ginglymostoma cirratum | reverse complement strand
CTTTCCTGCTCTCTGATGCTGCCTGGCCTGCTGTGTTCCTCCAGCTCCACACTGTGTTACCTCTGACTCCAGCATCGGCAGTTCTAACTATCTCTGGATGTAAGAGCTGGTGGATTGCTTTGGAAGAAGGGGAAGGTGAATGTGAGATAGGGTCTGTCCCAGTGGTGGCTGAGTGAGATAGTTTGAGGTTGGAATTGGAGGGAGAGTGGTGGTGGATGGATGCTGGATCCTGCAAACTTGCTCCTCCTGAAGATAACCTGTGAAGACACTGCCTGCTTCAGGGAAATTGATCTTAGCAACAAAACCTTGAGAATATACAGAGGGATCACTTCCGTTTTCAGTTAAAAGGGAGGTAGTGATGATGTATTAATATCACCAGAGGAGTAATTCAGTGACCAGACTCTGTGGAAATGAGATTAAATTCCAGCATGACTCAGAGTGGTATTTAAATTTTTAATAAATCTGGAATTGAAAACTAGTTTCAGTAATTATGACCATAAGACCATCTTATATTGTTGTAAAAACCTACCTGGTTCACTTATATCTCTTGGAAGAAAATCTGTCATCCTTACCCAGTCTGAACGACATGTTACTCTGGATTCATAGCAATGTGGATGACTCTGAACTGCCCTCTGAAATGACCAAGTCGGCTACTCAGTTCAAGGGCAATTAAGGATGGGCAAAAACTGCCTTACCAGCAGCAGTTAATCTAAAAAGAAGCAAAAAAATCAAAAAGATGTGGATTGAAGATGTTTCTGTCTTTCAGTACACAATTTGGTGTTTGGAGCATATCCCAAAGACAACCTGCCCCTCCATTTCAGGCCCTTAGCTTTCTGGACACTCACCCATTAATATGTCTCATATTAATGAGAAGTCTTTCTTCAATTTGTAAAAATAATTCTTTCATGGGACATCGCTGCATGGCGGCACAGTAGCTCAGTGGTTAGCACTGCTGTCTCACAGCGCCAGGGTTCGATTCCACTCTTGGGCAACTGTTTGTGCGGAGTTTGCACATTCTCCACATGCCTGCGTGGGTTTCCTCCATGGCCCAAAGACATGCAGGTTAGGTGGATTGGCTGTGCTAAATTGCTCGTAGTGTCCATGGATGTGCAGGCTAGGTGGATTAGCCATCAGAAATGTAGGTTTACAGGGATTGTGTAGGGGAATTGGTCTGTGTGGGATGCTCTTTGGAGGGTCGGTGTGAACTTGATGGGCCGAATGGCCTGCTTCCGCATTGTAGGGATTCTACAGCTGTTTCTGGTGAGGCTAGGATTGGTGATCATCTTTATTAACCTTGGAACAGAATGGCTTGCTGGACCATTTCAGAGGGTAACGAAGGCCTGGAGTCACATGTAGGCCAGACCATGTCAGGATGGAAGATTTCCTTCGCTGAAGGACACTAGTGAACCAGATAAGAATTTACAACAATCAATGACACTTGTCATATTCACCATTACTGAGACTAGCTTTTAATTCCGGTTTGAATGGTTGAATTTAAATTCCAGAAATTACTGGGATGGGATTTGAATCTACGTCCTCAGGGAATTGTCTCGGACTCCAGATTTTTAACACCGTGACATTAGCACTATATCAATGTTGCCCCACCTTCCAATCAGCTTTTATTCCTTGGAGCAGACAGTCTCTGTCAATTGCAAGTAATCCCTTTGATTTTGCCCAGACTCGGGGATGTCCCCTCTTCCAGAACTTGTCTCTACCTAGCCTCTAGTACGGTCCCTCAGGTACCACACCTCACCTCCTGAAGACAGCATCATCTGAACTTCCTCATCCTCCTACAACTGAGAAAGGCTCCAGGCGAGCTAATTGATGTTCAGTGTCAATGGGGCCTAAAAGTGTGGAACAGTGCACTACCCCCAGGGGCTGTTCATGCAACTTTAATCTGCATTTTATTTAAGGCAAGAAGAATATGGTGACAATTAGCTCCCAGTCAAACTCTATCACCAGTGTCTGAGTCAATGTGAAAAAGACATTTTGTCATATTTACAAAAGGGAAGAGCATTTGCATTCCTGCAGTTTGGTCCAGCTGCATGAAAAATTATGGAAATTGTTGCTGATTTCTATTTAAAAAAACATAGCCCGTATTCTGACCCAGATGTTGTGATATAAAACAGTTTATTATTTCAGTGCTTTGTGGAGATAAAATTATGTCGAAAAAAAATTAAGGGTCACCGAGGTCTTGAAACTTGATAACATCACATTAGGAGCCAAGCTCCTTAACTGGTGCAGTCTGACATTTTACACGTTTCTCCTCTAATCTTAATGAACCCTGTAATTTCTGTATTTCCTACCCTAGTGTGGCAGACCTCCCTGATCTGACTGCTCGCAACGCCAATTGCGGCTGCTCAGGATTATAAACTGACCACTGGAGAGCAAGGAGCCGATGCTGAGTTTCGAGAGCGGGGCTTGCTCAGCCAGCTTTGTACCACCCCTGCTATATTAACCACTGCCGACTCCCTCTCTCCCTTCAGCAGGTCTAGAGTTAACAGGAGCTGCTCTCTCTCAAATCAATTGCAGCTCTGTTATATTATGGAGAAAATGAAAAAGAGCAGCAATAAAAAATCATAGTGCAGCGCATTTGAGATGGATTCTGAGGGGAAATATCCATTAAATGGACCTCTTCATTTTGCTATTAATTTTTATTTACTGCTTTTGTTTTAACACTACCGGCCTCTCTGTTTTGTACTCTCGCATTTTCTTCTTCCTCTGACTTTCCTGAACCCTCACATTTTGTTTTTTTTTCTATATATATTACTGTTTCTTTATTTTTCTCTCTCTCTCCCAACCCATCTTATCTCCTCCAATTTTCTCTTTCTTTGCATTTTGTCCATTTTCTGTTTTCTTTTCTGTCCATTCCCTGCCTCTTGATCTCTCTTCCTTCCTGCACCTGTGTCCTTTTCACTTTCTCCGTCCTTCCGTCACACACTCACACTGTCTCCCTCTCTGTCTCTCTCCCTCCCCGCCTCCCTCTCTCTTTATCTCCACAATTCTGTCTCTTCACTTCTCCTTCTGTCTCTTTAACTTTCCTTTCCTCTGGCAGATGCATGTCACCCTACTTCGCATTCCAGAGTGGAGTTGTGGCCCCTTCTGTGTAAAGGTTAATTGTTAATTGTATCCTTTGATAAACTTCAGTGTAGTTGCTCTGTGGAACACAGAATAAATAAACTCAGGATACCCTTTCTCCTTCTCTCCTCACCTTTTACTGGGTTTAAAACATTTTTAATTTTTTTTTGTTGTTAATAGATTAATGTTCATTTGGGCTATAGCCTGCAGGCAGAAATCAATGACATTTGAAATAATTGTTGTTACAGGGTAATCTCTGGAGGAAAATGGTGCAAAACTGTAGAGAAGATTTGAGTAAATTACTGTGTCAGCTCCTATTTATTTGCTACATGATTGCCAGAGGCACTGCTTGCAGATAACCATTAGGAGCTTGGACCATAAAGAAGAAGCGGTTTGCCAATGCTAGAAAGTTAGCGTGTAATGCAGCAAGTTATCAGCAAAGTGCTCCCTATAGAGAGATGCCAGAGGGGAAATGCAATGTGTCGATGTGCAGAGAGCAAATTACACTTATTGAAAGAACAGAGAGAGAGAGAGAGAAAAGAGAGAAGAAAAAGTCTTTTCTAAAAAAACTGCAACACAAATTAGAGGGTTGTATAGTTTTGAGCACATGTACCAGAGCAGGAAGAAACACTCTATAATCTAAAAGAAGAGAAAGTCTGATCAGACAGGTGAGGTCAACATGCCTTCTAACTACATTGGAAATAAAATCACGCATTGTGAAAAATTCATTCAAGCTGCTGAAAATCTGCCTTCTGCCGTTTGATTTTGCTCAAGAATTTCCCTCACTGATGATCAAAGTTACATTGCAGACTTAGCGATTGACACAATGTTATAAATTTATACATCAGACCCATATCTACATGGGTCCAATTCACAAGTTGTGAAGAACAGAAGAGGAATTTCTAAAGTGTAATGATTGTTGAATGCAAAATGAGCAAAGAATGATGATACTTTGAATAATAATTACTAATAACCAAAATTAGTTAAGAGTGAAAGAATAAATTGTACTCACTAAGTCAGATATCTGTACACTTTGAGAACGAGGAAAGTTAAAGGATGATTATGGAAACAATTAATAATTTGTATGTGGAGGTACAATTAATTAAATTATATTGATATAAGAGAGAGCTGGTGACAATTGAGGAAAGAAGCTGCAAACAGCTTTGAGAAGCTGCTAAACAAATGGCCAAATTCCCTATGGGACTGCAGATTATCACCGACAGTGTGCATGTATATCACACCAGGACACATAAAGGGCAATCAGCCTGTATGGACCTCCTGAGCACCAGGCTTTGCACCTCGGAACAGCCCTCACATTGTCGAAAAAAAATAAATCCCTATAAGCTGCTGACCGCTCACAGTGATCCCGTCACACCCATACACCCCCCACCCCACCCAAATCCCTCATCCCACAAAACACTGGGGCCCACTCTGTTGGTCCCAGGTCAAAAGGAATCACAGTCTTTCAGTCCGCTGTCACTTTTTAAGCCCTTTCCTATTGTCAGATGCACTTCTGCACTCTTTGAATCTTTCAGGCCTTTCCTGTTGGACTGCTGTTATTAAGTGAACATCAAGCAGGAGGCAGAGTTGGACGTAATCCAACCAAACCCATCCTCCCCACCCCACTCCACTTTCACCCCTGCATCTCCCTTCATTCCTCCACCAGCTCCCCCACCACACAACATTCTCCTCTCCTCCCCAGGTGGGGACTGAACAGCAAACAGGGGGAATACAAACAGTTACAAAGTCAGAGGTCTGAAAAACTTATATAGAAGGAGGACGGTGAGGGTTGGTGCGTGACAGACTCAAAAGAACAAAAGGTGGGGTGGTGAGGGAAGATCCAGCTTCCGACATGGAGAAAGAGTGAACAGGGTAAAAAAAAAGCCAAAAGGCATTGTGTGCAGACTGTTTTTTTTAAATTTTAGAAACAGATGCTTAAGCAGATGGTGGTGAATTAACAGAAATGGGAGAACAAGGAGTAAGAAAGAACATTACTAGTCCAGGGAGGATGGACATTAAAAAATACAGATCGGAGGGGAAAAAAAATTCCTATATTTGCTCAACAGGGAGCAGACCAGGAGTGGGGCCCAGTGTATTTACAAAGGAAACTCATCTGAGTGCAGGAAAAGGGAGGATCGCAAGTCAAAGTTATACATGCCACACCTCACACATCCCCACTCAAACACATATGTATGCACGCACACTGTCTACACAGAAATGCACATAAATATACAGACACAAGTACCCCACACAGAAATATACACACACCAGCCACATATATACACACAAACAGATACACAGACACACCTAAATTCATCAAACACATGGCACAGACAAATACACACATCCATACCTTCACAAAGATACAGACACAAATACCCCAATACAAATGCGCACAGAAATGTACACACCATAGACAAATACACATCAAACACTCTACACATAAATATACATGCAAATACCTCATGCTCAAATAGCATTCACACAAAATATGCACACAGATTTATACACTGAGACAATAGCACGCAAATATACCTGGACACAAATATATGTGTACACACAAATGCACTGTGGTCATTAATTATCCAAAGACTGAGACAGCACCAGACAACAATATTCGTTCCAAATTAATTGAGAAAGCTTAACGGCGGAGCCACTAAAATGCCATAATTATCAATGCCTTAGTCACAGGTGGAGGAAAACCTACAGAGGAATATTAGGGGAAATTGAGTGCCTTTTAATTTCTTCCTAACGAGAGTTGGAGGTTTAGGATCCAGTGATACATTAGAGTCAGCTGGCCCAGCAGTGTATTAAAACAGGGACATTTGAATCCCAGAGATTAATGGGTGAGCTTTCTTGAAAATTGAAAGCTCTCCATCAGTGACTTCACTGTCCTAATCACCGCCTGTAAAAGTAATTGGGTTAATAAGGCTTAAATATTGTCTAGAAAAGCACTTCACAGAAGGATTGTTAAAGGGAGCAAAAGTTTTTGACAGATAATATTTAAACTGCACCAGCCAAGTATTGGGATGGAGGAAGTGAGTGGGAATAAGGAGTGATGAGCTTGCAAGCTGCTGTGAAGCTGGTTCCTGGTCCCAGCGAACTATAAAAGGTGGAAGTCAGATTAGATTGCCACACTGTTTAGTGATGGGAATTGGAATGCGGTTGTAACTGAGCTGGTCTTCACGATTTAGAGAAGGGAGTCAGCCAGGGTTCCCAATATTGATTACTATCCGGTAGCCGCCACTGGAAATCTGATCAATCCAAATGACACGGTCTCTTGTAGTGCAATATTTCATCAACGGTTCATAGCTGACCATACACCTGGAAAGCAGCAATGTAGTTGGGATGGCAGATACTGCAGCCGCCAGTGGAAGTGCACCCAGGGTCACATCGGCAACACGCAAACATTGGAAACTAACAAGATGTAGAGCTGGATGAAGGGTCTAGGCCCGAAACGTCAGCCTTCCTGCTCCTATGATGCTGCTTGGCCTGCTGTGTTCATCCAGCTCTACACCTTGTTATCTCGGACTCTCCAGCATCTGCAGTTCCTATTATCTCTAACATTGGAAACTATTTAAGTAGAATACTGGATCACAATTTTATCATTTAATTACCTAAGGTAACAGGAAACTTGGCAGAACTTTTTGTCACAAATGTCAATGGATGTCTGACACCTACAATAAGAAAGATAGCATTTCTGATGAAGGGTTTAGGCCCGAAATGTCAAGTTTTCCTGCTCCTATGATGCTGCTTGACCTGCTGTGTTCATCCAGCCCCATGCTTGTTATCTTAGATTGTACACATGACTGGTGCAGACTCGATGCGCTGAAGGGTATTTTTCTGTGCAGTAGACCTCCATGACTTTATGTACCTGACTGGGGGCAATTTGCTGATTGAATTCTTACCTATTCGAAGCTTTTACATGTAAACTGCAATGCAGACAACTGTGTAATGCATTATAGACATTGATATTAGAAATATGTCTATTTAATGTCAAAAAAAGATATTTGCTTTTCTAATTATCACTGGCGCAAGATGGACACATCTCAAATAATGGTCGTGGTGGATCTTCTGATCAACTTTCTCATCTCTATGAACAGAAAGAGTTTGCATTCAATAATTCTTCATAAGATATCTGGTCACGCATGCCAGTGCAGGGCAAAATGCCTTGTTTGTGTCCCAGTCTACGTGAGGAGCAAGCCTGGAAATACCATGCAGTTCCTTGCCTGTGGACTCTCCCAATCCTAACCCACATCAGGTGACATGCATCTTAGAGTGAACATGTTACCAGTTAATGGTTGTTCCGTTGTTATCACTTGCACCACAACTGCAGCTGTTTTTATTTCAAATGTAATCCACAGCATACAGACATCATTGGCCAGGCATTTATTGCCCATCCCAAATTGCCCTGGAGATGTTGGTGAGTGCTGTTGCACTCCATACTATGTTCTTAGTGAAAAGATGGAGCCTTCTCAATGTTCCATGCTATGACCTGTAGGGTGCATGGTGGCTCAGCGGTTAGCACTGCTGCATCACAGTGCCAGGGACCCAGATTCAATTCCAGCCCTGGGTGACTGTCGATATGGAGATTGCACATTCTCACTGTGTCTGCATGGGTTTCCTCCAGGTCCCCTGGTTTCCTCCCAAAGATTTGCAGGCTAGGTGGATTGGCCATGCTAAATTGCCCGTTATGTGCAGGATAGTTGGGTTAGCCATGGGAGATGCAGGGTTACAGGGATTGGGTGGGTCTGGGTGGGATGCTTTTCAGAGGGTAGGATTCCAGGGAATCCTATGATTAAGTTCCAGGAATTTGACGCAGAGACTCAAGAACAGCAAAATATTTCCAAGTCGGCTGGAAGGGCAACTTGCAGGAGGTGGTGTTCCCATGTACCTGCTGCTTCTAGATGGTTGATGTTAGGAGTTGAAGGGGTCAAAGGAGTCTCAGTTGAGCTTCAACAAAGCTTAAGTGTGCTCGTGTAGACAAAGGGTTCATACAATCTTCAAAGTGTATGGACACTCCTTAATTCAATCTGTGCTGCATAAGTGAGGAAACTGAAGTGAGCAGGTCACCTTGCTCTCCTCTTGATCCCAGCAATAAACCTCTTTCTCAATTGTATCCAGGAAACTCACTGAACCCATTGGTCTGGCCAACCCAGCTGGGCGCAAACATTTTTACAACAGGGCAGTTTTTGGTTTGAAATAAGGTCACCCTTCTTTGGTGGTCATCCTCTCCTGTAGTGGGATCCCCACATTTTCATTATCAGGCCATACATGCTCCCATTTTGGTGTTGCACCCAATTAGCCAAAGCTACTGTCCCCTTTCATAACTCACAACCCAATGGCCCTGTAAGTGTCAATGGCTTGTGTCACGATGTAAGAGGCAATATCAAAATTTAACTTCTTGTTGTTACAGGACAGTTTAGAAGCCTCGGCAGAATGTTCCGCATTCAGGGAAGGTTTTCAGTACAAAATTTTCTGATGTCAATAGCACCTCAACCATTTGAATATTTAATACAGTTTGCAGTCTGAGATGTGAGGCCAGAACTGATCAACTAAGGGTTAGCCCAAGGGACGTCTCTGTTCAGCAGGATAATCAGGGCTACTATCTCAGGGTTACAAAAGAAAAGAAAATTAAAAGAATGTATACTTTGGATCTTACTAAAATGTACTGATAAACATTAGATTACACTGAAATGCATTGTGTGTCAGGTGGAGGGGAGGGGTGCGTGGCACTGGTGGTAAACAGCAGCATCTTTTGGATCAAGGAATGGAAATTTTGAGCTGTCACTAATACGTTCCATGGCCTTGAACTAACACAGTGAGAGTGCTCCTTGTTAAACAGGTTCAGGACAAGCCAGGGTCCCTATGCAGCTAACCTCCACTAGTGGAGCCTCAGTACGTTTCTCTTATGCACTTGTGACAGATACAACAACTCCTCACGTTGCCATAGGGTGTCCCCTCTACAGACTGAGTGGCAGTCTGATCGTCTTAAACTCAGCAAATAATGAGGCTGTCACTTGGCTTCGGGTTTTGTGTTCACCTAAGTTATAATTGAAATGTGATAATAAACATTGGACTCACTAAAATAGCCCAATGAGATGCTGGAACCCACTGAAATATGGATTACACATCAGATCTCACTAAAATACATTGAAATATACTTACGTTTTACCATATTCTAAAGAGAAACTGAATTTCTATTCATATCCAACGAGTCTCAATTCAGTTGTTCAAATGTACCGTAGATCTCAATGAGTTACGTTAGATACTGGATCCCAATAAAATATACCACAAGTGGATTTATTTGATTACTTACAAATACGCAATTCCAGGACTGCAATATAACCTTGTATATATTGCAGTAATGTATTGATATGACTGGGCTATATACAGATAGAATAGAATCCCTACACTGTGGAAACAGGCCATTCGGCCCATTGAGTTTACACTGTCCCTCCAAAGAGCATCCCATTCAGACCCACCCCACCCCTGTAACCCTGCATTTCCCATGGCTAATCCACCCAGTCTGCACATCCCTGGACACTATGGACAATTTCGCATGGCCAATCCAACTAACCTGCACATCTTTGGATTGTGGGAGGAGACCGGATCACCCGGAGGAAACTTACACAGACACAGGGAGAACATGCAAACTCCACACAGACAGTTTCCTGAGGGCGGAATTAAACCCGAGCAGTGCAAACCACTGTGGCATCATGCCACCCCACTAAATATCATACGTTCTACAACATATTGTATGATACATTAATTTCCAGTAAAGGAATGTTGGATTTCAATATATTGTATTTGAGGTTCCACAATGCATTTTACCGTCCCATGCGGAAAGGCCAATTGCATTTTCAAAATTCCCTTCATGACCCAATTTCATCCCAAGATCGAGCCAACATTTGATGAGCAGTTTCTGTTGTGATGTACATTATGTTGAATAGATCCCAGCGACATTCACAGCGTCATCCAACGAGGACACTCCAGTTGTACTGGTTCCAGCTATTGTGCCAATAGTTCGGGGTGGGGGTGGGGGGTACTTTGAGCCTTTGGTTAGGGACAGCAGTCCCCCTTCCCCTTCCACGGACAACAGGGGGATATCTGATTGCAAATGTGAGGGAAAGTGCCAGAAGTGAGGCTGGTGTGAATGTCAAGGGGCTCACTTTTGAGTTGGCCAGCAAGCAGAGCTCCCAATGTTTTCAATTGGAATGTAACACTAGTGCTGCCCAGCTCCCAAAAACCTCTTTCTTCTGCTCCTACAATTGACCTTGAATCTTCACAGAATTTCAGTGTTTCTGTAAAAAATATACCAGGGAAGCTGGAAATCTGAAACAAACACAGAGAATGCTTGGAGAGTTCAGCAAGTCTCACAGCATCTATGGAGAGAGAAACAGAGTTCACATTTCAAGTCCAGTATGATTCTTTGCGTCTGTCTCAAGATTTCTATGCCTGTCAGAGATCGTGATGCACCTTGGGTACTTATGTCAAAGGATCAATCCCCAAATGAGAGTAAAACAGTCAGGATAACATTAGGAGGCACTTATTCACATAAAAGAATCATGAAAATCTGAAATTCCCCACCCCAAAAATTTGTTTTGCTGCTGACAGTACATTGACATTTTCAATTTGAGATTGATAGGTTTGCGTTTAGCAAAGGATAATAAGAGTAACAGAATAAAGGGAGGTAAATGGATTTAAGATACAGATCAGAATTAAATGACAACACAGGCTTGAAGGACTGAATAGTCTGGCCCTTGTTTCATGATGTAATGGATTCCTGAAAAATAAACTGACATGTTTTAGATCCAAATAAAATAAATATCCATTGATATCTTGTAGCAACAAAGATCCTTCATGTTAAATCCTAATTGACATTTATTAAAAGATAATGGATCCTGGTAAAGTGTGGGATTGTCTTAAATTAATAAAATACATAATTGATCCCAGCTAAATACACTTGATCCCTGTTAAATAAGGTCTGGGTTTTAGGTTAGAAATTGCTCTATGCAAATGAAATTATGAAATGCGTTTATAAGAAAAGTGTCTCAGTTTAGTTAATTTCTTGTTCTTGAATGTAATTGTGGTGTCCCTGTTCATTTGACTGCATTCATTCCCTCAGCACTAACACTGATATCCTATTGTTCACAGCACCATGTATTATTCGTCCATTTGGTTGTGGGAGAAATCATTAAAGATCATTGAGAAATGTCTTTCTAACTGCTGTGGATAGTAGTAGGGGCTCAGTACGCTGCTTAGATCTGAAAGGGGAGATTCTGGCAATGGCCCAGCCTACAGCTATGAAGCTGTGGAGTGAATGAGGCAACACCACGCTCTCTAGATCTGAAGCTGTGGCTCAGTGGGTAGCATTCTCATCAGGGTATCAAAAGGTTGTGGGTTCAAGTCCCTGTTCAGAGACTTAAACACATAATCTAGTCCAGGAGCTCTGCATGATTGGAGGTACTGTCTTTCTGGTGAGACTTTAAACTGAAGCGTTGCATGGCACTATTTCAAAGGGGAGTGGATTCTGTCCCAGTGTCCTGCCCACTTTGTCTCTGAGCTAAAACATATTAGCTTGTTACTATCTCACACAGTTTATGAGAGTTTGCTGTAGTCACAACTGGTTGCTGCCTTTCCTCCAGCAGTGACAAAGTATACCATTGGCTGTAAAGTAGTGCTGTGAGATATTTCCTGCAGTCGTGAAGGGTGCTATATAAATGCAAATGCTTGCTTTCTTGACAAAAACCTCTTTCTCTTCTGCAGCTCATCGAGTGATAAAAGTACATTTATTTAGCGTTTGGATGTACACTTGTGATGCTAAGCATACAAGGCCAAGTGCTGGAAAATGGGACTAAAATAGTGAGGTGGTTGTTTTTGACGAGCACAGATGTGATGGGCTAAACAGCTTTTTTCTCTACGACTCTAGAGGTTTTTTTTTAATTATTCAATCACAGGATGAGGGCATTAATGGCCAGACCAGCATTTCTTGACCATCTTTAACTACCCAAGCGTCAGGTAAGCATCAACCACATTGATGTGGGTCTGGAGTCACATATAGGACTGACCAGGTAAGAATGTCAGTTTCCTTCCCTGAAGGGCATCAGTAAACTTGATGGATTTTTCAGACAATCAACAATGGTTTCATGATTATTGTGCGACTCTTAATTCCTGATTTTTATTGAATACAGATTCCACCTTCTGTTGTGGCATTACCTCGGACTCTGGATTAACAGTTTAGCAATAATGCCATGAGACCACTGACGCCCCAGCAACATGTTGGCTCAGAGGTAACAATGATGAACTGGTGATCCAGAGGTCAAGGCTAATCCTCAAGATGCATGGTGGAATTTAAATTAATACTTAATTGATTAATGTATTATAATATTCCAGCTTTCATTAATTATTAATTAATTCTTAATAAAAACTGGAATTAATAACTAATCTAGTAATGGCTCATGACAATTACCATCAGTTGTTGTAAAAATACGTCTGGTCTATCTATAAAGAAACAAGCCTGCTATTTGTAATCCCGTCTGTGGCTCCAAGTGGTTGACCCTTAACTGCTCTCTGAAACGGGGTTAGCAAGCGGCTCAGTTCAAGGGCACTTATTGATAGATAAAAAGTTTACCGTGATAGAGTAAAGGGAAATTAAGCTATTGGCTACACTGAGCAGTCAGTTGATCCAGTTCACCTCAATGATGTAGTTTTGTATGTGCTAGTCAGTCCACCTTGGTCAACCACTGAAAGAAGTTCAGTAATTTCCAATTGGAAAGTACTGAGTTGTAGGCACAATGAAGGTCCTGGATTTACTGCTGTTCACAATGTGCTCTCCTCTACTTTGGGAGGTGAAGTACAGACTGGGAGGCCACTTTTCAGAGCATCTACCCTCTGTCAGTAAAAATGACACCAAAACTTCCAGTTGCCTGCCACTTCAACACACAACTGTGTTCCCTCACTAATATGCCTGTCACAGCACTGCTGCAGTTTTCTAGTGAGCCTCAGCACAAACTCAAAGAACAGCATCTCATTTTCTACTTAGGGATTCTGTAGGACTCAATATTGAGTCCAATAAATTTAGAGCCTGATTTCATCCTTCCATGTTTTTACCCACAACACACCCTGGTCATGTTATGACATAGGTCGCTTTCAGTACAGGCTACCCATTCTCTTCTATCCTTAGCTCTCATTATCTCATTTTCACTTTCTCTTCTATCCTGACCTACTATCAATAATCTCCACTTCTGCCTACCTCTTTCATATCCCTCTCTGTGCTCCATCTCGACCTCTCCATTCATCTTTCCCCACACCCCTCAGTCTCATCTTCAACATAAATGCCACTTTCTCCTACCTGTATCATTTCTAACAAAGAGTGACAGGACTTGAAACGTTAACTCTGCTTTATCCATGCCGATACTGCCAGACCTGCTGCGTTTCTCCAGCAATTCCTATTTTTGTTTCAAATCTGTATCATTGCTAGCATCCGCAGTTCCTTGTTTTATTTTACTCAATAAGGGTCTGGGAGTGTGTCCTGTCCAAACCCATCAAAGCTGTCAGAGAAACAGGATTCCACCATTCACTCATGCAGGATTGTTCTATCAGTTTATTAGATCATGGTTGATTGCGATTGTAACCTCAAATACCAACCTTGTTGTATAGCCCTTAAATGGCTTAAATATTTTCTTCTCAACCCATTCACAGATGTTACTCCACATTGCTGGAGTGCTTGGGACTTGAAACCAGGTCTCGCAGTTTGGGCAACTACTGCTATGCCAAAAGAGCCCCTTGATACTCTTAATCAACAAAAGACTATTGTGTTCAGCTAGAAAATTTTAGTTGGCCTCACTTGACAGACATTTGAAGATGGAGTTCCTGATTTCCATTATTTTTTGTGTGAAGAGGCGCCTCATGATGTCATTCCTGAATGGATGATCTCCAATATTCAAATCATGTGTGTTTGAACTAAGCTTTGGTCCATCAGAAGAAACTGTTTCTCTGTAGTGAACCCATTATGAGCTTTTATCAATTTATAGAAGGACATGGGCAGCAGATACATGGCAGCACCACCGACCTGCAAGTTCCCCTCAAAAAGCCATGCACCATCCTGACTTGGAAATATATCACTGTTCCTTCAGTGTTGCTGGGTCAGAATCCTGGAATTCCCCTCCCGAACAGCATTATCGGTTTACCTACTCCACTTCTATCACTGTATGTAAGGATAGCAGATACATGGGAATGCCACCTCCTGCAAGGGCATCTAGGGACAGGTGATAAATGCTGGCCCAGCCAGCAATGCCTACATTCCACAAATGGATGAATAAAAAGAAATGCACATGACTTCATTTGCCCACCCCACGCTGGGTTGCCAAATCTCCTGGCTTGCCTTGGAGCCCTTGAGAATTAAAGATAACCCCAGACATTCTTATGAACAATCCGAGTCGAACTGTGGGAACATCAGGTTTTATGGCTTAAATCTGCCAAGATCGACAGCATAGAACAGTCTCTGAAACATGATTGATTGCAATGGAATCTCCCAGTAGCTACAGGTCTATAGATGTTTAAAAATTCTTTTTATGGAAGGTGAGCATCATTGCCATCACTAGCATTTGTTGCCCATCCCTAATTGCCCTTGAGGAGGTGGTAAAGTGAGATTCCATCTTGAACCGCTGCAATTCTTGGGCTGCAAGCACTCCCAGAGTGTTGTCAGGGAGGCCACTTCATAATTTTGACCCAGTGACAGTGAAGGAATACACTTTGAGTTCCAGTTCAGTTTGATGTATGACTTAGAAAGATTAGTGTTATTGGTGCTCCTCTCATCTGCTGCACTTGTCCTTCTGGGCAGTAGAAGTCACATATTTTGAACACGGTACAGAAAAGACCATTTGACTTGGCCTGTCAGTGTGGGCTCCTTCCCAGTGCAATCTACAATCCACGGGCCAGCTGTCATATCCCCGCTACTATCAGTTTTGAGGTCTCACACCCCCACACAGATGAAGAATCAAAATATGTAGACCATAAGACATAGGAGCAGAATTAGGCCATTCAGCCCATCAAGACTGCTCCACCATTTAATTGATTTGTTTCTCAATTCCATTCTCCTGCATTATAGAGATATACAGCACAGAAACAGACCCTCAGTTCAACCAGTCCATGCCGACCATAATCTAAAAATAAATTAGTCCCACTTGCCTGCACTTATCCCATACTTCTCCAAATATTTCTTATTCATGTATTTATCTAAATGTCTTTTAAACATTGGAACCGTACCCACATCCGTTACTTCCTCTGGAAGTTTGTTCCACATGAGCCATTCTCTGACCCCCTTACCAATGAACAACCTATCTAAGATAACAAAGTGTAGAGCTGGATGAACACAGCAGGCCAACGAGCATTAGAGGAGCAAGAAGGCTGACGTTTTGAGCCTAGACCCTTCTTCAGAAACCTATCTATCTCTGTCTCAAAGGCATTCAATGATTTGGCCTCCACAGCATTCTGCGACAATGGATTCCATAGAATCACTACCCTCTGGCTGAAGAAATTTCTCCTCATCTCATTTCTAAAGGGTCACCCCTTCACTCTGGGGCTGTGCTTTCGGGTTCCATTGATTTATTGGGTAGAAAGGGGAAACAAATTTGTATTAGTGTTTCACAGCTGACTGCTTATTTTTGGAGGATGGTCACTGTAATGTAGGAACCACTGTAATGTGTGCACAGCAACATCCCACAATTGACAATGTAATCAATGATCCAATTATTTCTTTTAATGATGCTCGTTTAGGAATTAATACTGGCTCAGGACATTAGGAAGAAGTGTCCTGCTCTTTTCCAGAATAGTACTGGGGGCTCTTTTACATCTACCTGAGAGGAGGAGCAAAGGTCTTGGATTAACACATTTGAAAGATAACATCTCCGACAGTACAATGATCCCTCTGTTGCTGCACACTACCCTATCAGCTAGTTTATCCCTCAATCCAACCAAATTCTAATTCAACAAAAAGACAAGGGGAAGAGTGGAGAGAAAGAGAGAGAAAGACAGAGAGTGAGACTGTGACTGTTCCATTGTCTAATTTAATACTCAGCTTCACTTTGTATCAAAGCAAACATGGATCTGGTATCCCCTTGATGCACAGATACTTTTACATTCATTATTGCTTAATTGAACCTTAATCTTTCACCTTTTAGTCTCTAATCCTTTTTGTAATGCCTTAACTCAAACGCTAATGGCAGAGTTTAATCCTGAGTGCCAGCCTTTAATCCTTTGCGCTGAATTCTTTGCAATGTTGGAGGGCACAGATTGACCAGTAACACACAGCATGATGGGGTGGGGGTTAGCTTCTGGAGTTGGGGGTGGGGGTTGGGGGGAACCAGACCCAGGCACAGACAGGCCAATTAATTACGTCGATAATGTTGACCATTTTTAACATTTGCCATAACTCAGAGTCGCCTTTTCCCGGCTGAAGGCTCAACAATGGGAATTATAGGAGAACAGGCCCCAGAGGTGGCCCACAGCTTCTGTGCACATTCCCTCGTGACGATCACTTGAAGTTCATTAATGGCCAATTACTAATAGTTGATTGGCCTCATTGTCTTGCAAAACAGGACGAAGCTGAGCACTTCCAAGAGAGGTGGGGGTGGGAGGGTGATGGTGGTCATGGTGCAGGGGGTTGTCCAGTTGTCATCGCCTGCAGCGTCTCAGATGCCTGTCCCCAGCACGTGCATACATTGAATAAAAACCTTCTGAATAACAATAAAACAATATTGTCAGTTGTGGTCTCCAGTTAATAGTATTAGTTACGGTTTCTGCTATTGTCATGTGTGGAATGTCCTGTTGTTTCGAAATTAATAACATTTTTTTTCCTATTTGGAATGTACAGAGAGCAGATTCATCATTCAGTGGCACGGTCTCTCAAAGATCCCCTAAAGGATATTTTTTTCAATTTCTACTTAGAGATTCCACATGCTGAAAACCTTAAAGTATAACATATTGGAATACGCAGACAATCTGACCTGTTTATACGTATAACAGTTGATAGGCTGTCAGGTCCACTGAGAGGCCTCATACTGAAGCAAGCTATCTGTTAAACTGTAGGGCAATATATATACCGAGAGCAAAAAAAAATAAATCAGACAATGGGCCTGAATATTGCATTTGTTATCCAAATTCCTTGTGGGCACAAAAAAAATTGATAGGAGAAAATGTAAAACCAGCAAAATTCAGTCTATCCTTGAAAGAATTACACCTTTTTATGGCTTCTGGAAGGTAAAAAGAGAGAGAAACACATCTGGCAGACATCAAGCCTGTGCCTGATGTTAATCTATTCAATTATTACTTTATTAATATCGTATACACTTCACTTAAATTAATCATTTTGCTGTTAATTTCCATTTCCAGTAATACTGCAGATTTGCTTGATCTGAATGTGGAACTGTGTCATTTCAGTAACCATTATAAGCAGTGATTACTGATAATGGCTTTCCACCAGTGCAATATAACTACCATTTTGTACAATGATCTCAAGGCAGTGTGAGTCTTTTAATAAGCAGCTAGACAAAGAGCAGAGGGAATGATGAATGCACAGGGCCTCCAAGTGTGCTCTCTGTAGAGGTTAAAGAAATGGCACAGCTCGTCACCCCTCAGTGCTGTCATTCGAACAAGGGCTGCAGGGAGAGGTGGAGGGTGTGAAATTAGGAAGGTAGGTAGGGGTGGGTGGGTGGTTCAATGTTGGAATGTAAGACTCGGCAGCTGATTGCTACTTCATTCCAAGGGACTCGAAAACTGAGGTGAGAGAACACACCTCAGGGCTAAAAGCCACAAGAGAAAGGTTGAGATATGTTGCGAGTTAACTTCCATCAGCTCGCACAAAACTTAGGAATAGAAACGCTTATAACTGTGTTGGGAGAGTTCTTGCTTCTTGTAGAACTGATCCATTTCATTGTTATTGACTTTGATGCCAGCCTAAGGCTACAGCACTGATCATTAAAAAGTTTGAGGATAAAAGCAGGCAAGGGAGGAAAATGGGATAAAGTGACACCAAGCGTTGCAGTTTAACAGCTTGATGATTAAGAGGAGTGGAGCATTGAGTGGCCAAGGTGAATCAGGAAAAAAATGCCTTAGATTAGAATCGCTCACGATGAAGCAAACCGTGTGTTCTTGCCTCTCTGCCTTGTGAAGTGACCTGCACTACGTTCTCACAGATTGGTGTGCTGAGAATCAACCTGTTTAGCCACATGAAGACCCATGGCAGCAACTCACAAAATCTTTTTTCCTTCATTCTAATCCTGGGATATTGGCATCACTGACAAATCCAGATTTATTACCCATCATATAATCCCTACAGTGTGGAAGCAGGCCATTTCAGCCCATCGAGTCCACATTGATCTTGTGAAGAGCATTCCACCTGGAACCACTCCTCTTCCCTACCCTGTGACCCTGCATTTCCCATGGCTAACCCACCTGGCCTCTACATCCCTGGACACTATGCACAATTTAGCATGGGGAATCCACCAAACCTGCACATCTTTGGGCTGTGTGGGGAAACCAGAGTACCTGGAGGAAATCCACACAGACACAGGGAGAATGTGCAAACTCCACACAGACACAGGAAGAACAGACAAAGTCCAGACAAGCTGCTGCCTGAGGGTGGAATGGAACCCAGGTCCCTGGCGCTGTGAGGTAGCAGTGCTAACCACTAAGCCACCGTGCTGCCCTAACCTTAACTGTCCCTTGATCCGAGGAACTTGCTGGACTAATTTAGAGGACAGTTAAGAGTCAATCACTTTGCTGTGGGTTTGTCGTCACTTCCGGGCTGGAGCAGGTAAAATGGCTGATTTACTTCCCTAGTGGGCATCAGTGAACCAGATGAGATTTTACAACAGTCAGTGATGATTGTCACAGTCACCATTGCTGAGACTTGCTTTTAACTGAAGACCAATCTGTCAGGCAAGACTTCCAAAGCATTAGCTTCAATGCCAATGTCAAAGTTTCCCGAAATATATAACACCTTTTTATTCCTGCTCCATAATTTTTACCTGTGCACACTCAGACCCTTGGCTGGGATCCAAACCAAGCACTCTGAACGTGTATGTCCAGAAGCTTGTCGACTGTGAGATGCATCATGGCATCACATGATCTCGTCTGAAAACATACACGTGCACATCACACAAACTGTGCAGAAGGCAGCTCCTGCATATGGTCAGCACCCTTCCAGCTTAGCTACTCAGGCACTGTGGGTAACATTGGCAACACCAGCTGCACTTGTAATTAACCAGTTCAGCTCAGGCCCATAATCAAACTTGAGATTTTCCTGGTCTCACTGCTATAGTAGGCAATTCATTTACGTTTATTAGTGGTTCTTAAATCCTAGGTTTTCTTAATAGGAACATGGCATGCAACAGCAAAAAGAGTTATGTTGAATTAGATAAAGTACTAATTTAGTTTCAGCTGAACTATTGTGTACAGTTCTGGGCTCCACTCTTTAGGGAGGATGTGAAGGCTTTGGAGAAAGTGCAAAAGTGGTTTGCAAGAATGGTTCCAAGGATAAGAACTTCGGCTGCGAAGATAGGTAGGAGAACTTGGGCAATTTTACTTGGAGAAAAGAAGGCTGAGAGGTAATCTGATAGATGTTTCCAAAATCATGAGGGATCTGGACAGAGATGATAGGGGAAACCGTTCCCTCTCATGAAAAGATTGAGAAAGAAATGGTATGGATTTAAAATAATTAGCAAAACAAGTAGAAACCATTTATCAAACAGCTAGTGCTTAAGGCGTGGAATGTCTTGCCTGAGAGCCAGGTGGAGGCAGCTTCAATCAAAGCAGCTAAAAGACTATGATTTAAAGATGAAGATTGTATGGGGTTCTGCAGAGAAGGCAGGAGTGTGGGATGGAATGAGTTATTCCTTCAGTGGGATGGTGCAAACAAATGGGCTGAATGGCTGTGTTCAGCACTGTAACAATCTGGTGAGTCCATGATTTGCTATTTGTAATTTGTAAGTCTCAGTTATGCCATCCTGTTAGGTTGCAAGAAAGACAAAATTGAATGTTTTGGAAATGACGAGGAAAAGAGATTTGGGATGCCATCTGCTGAGCTTAATATCTCATCCAAAAAGTGGAGCATTCAACAGTGGAGCACACCTTCAGCATTGCCACAGGTGGGCATCTGACATGGTCCGTGGATCTTGACACATAAGCCATTCACTCGGGAACAGTTAAGACACAGAGGCAAGAGGTCTGAATGTCTGTACCACTGGGGACTGACAGAAAGGAAATAAAATACAGAATCTCTGCAGTGCAGAAGTAGGCCATTCAGCCCATCAAGTCATCACTGACCCTCTGAACAGCATCCCACCTAAACCCACACCATCCCCGTAACCATGTCATTTTCATGGCTAACCTACCTAGCCTGCACATTCCTGTGCACCATGGACAATTTCTCATGGCTAATCCACCCTAACCTGCACATCTTTGGACTGTGGGTGGAAACTGGAGCACCCGGAGGAAACTCAGTTACAGAATCCACTCTGGCTCACAGTCTGCAGTTAAGAAGTTCCACGGGTGACACTGTGGCTCTGTGGTTATCACTACTGCCTCACATCACCAGGGACCCGGGGTCCATTCCACCCTCAGGCCACTGTCTGTGTAGAGTTTGCAGATTCTGCCTGTGTCTGTGGGTTTCCTCCGGGTGCTCCAGTTTCCTCCCACAGTCCAAAGATGTGCAGGCTAGGTGGATTGGCCATGCTAAATTGCCCATAGTGTTCAGGGGTGTGTGGGTTATAGGGGGATGGGTCTGGGTGGGATGCTCCAAGGGTCAGTGTGGATTTGTTGGGCCGAAGGGCCTGTTTCCACACTGTAGGGATTCTAATTAACACTGGGGATGTGATGGCCTAATGGTATTATTGCTGGACTGTTAATCCAGAAACCCAGACAATGATCTTGGGACCTGGGCTCGAATCCTGCCACAGCAGATGGTGGAATTTGAATTCAATAAATATCTGGAATTAAGAATCTAATGGTGACAATGAATCCATTATCTATTGTCAGGGAAAGACGCATCTGGTTCATTAATGTCCTTGGGGGAAGAAAACCACCATTCTTACTTGATCTGGACTACATGTGACTCCAGACCCACAGCAATGTGGTTGACTCTTAACTGCCCTATGAGCAATAAATGCTGCCTGGCTAGTGACACCCCAATCCCATAAATGAATAATAAAAAAAATTCCCCATTGCTGCCAACAGCTATGTGTTAACAGACTGGTCACCATTCTTGAAGGGCAATTTGAAAATCACTTTCTCACCACAACTTCATGGAACTTTACCAGCAATTTATTGGAGGTCAGCGGCTTGTCAGCTGCCCACCTTCCTCTTGCTTTGCAAATAACGGTGAGTTGGCATCTGAAGCACACCTTCCTGGTGCACCATTTTCAAAGCATGCTTTGCTCCAAGTGCTGCCCCCTCCACACCAATGTAAATCTAACCCAACTGTAGGAGGCAGCACATTCCAAATGCAATTCCAAAAATCATTGAATAATGATCAGAAATGCGAGCGCAAGGAGGATTGTGTTGAAACATGTGAAACACTAGTTTTGCAGCAGCTGGACTACCGTGCAAAGTTCTGGACTCCTGCACTTTCAGAAGGATGAGAAGGCATTGGAGAGAGTCCAAAAGGGATTTACAAGAATGGTCCCAGGAACTTCCTTTATGAAGATAGATTGGAGAAGTTAAGACAATTTTCTTTGGAGAAAAGAAGGCTGAGAGGAAATCTGAGAGAAGTTTTCCAAGTCATGAGGGTCTGGACAGAATTGATAGGGAGAAGACATTCCCTCTCAGAAAATGATCGAGAATGAGAGGGCACAGATTTAACGTAATTAGCAAAAAGAAGCAGAAGTGACATTGAGGACCAATATTTTCAGAGTGGGAACCCTGGCTTTTGAGTGTTGAGGACAGAACAGCAGCATCAATTTAACCTCGTATTCAAGAATTAGAGCTTCATTTAACTCTGTTTCTGGTCTTCTTATACAATTAAACAGATCAAGTATCTAAGAATATAGGAGTAGAAGAAGGCCATTCAGCCCCTTGAGTCAGTTCTGATATTCAACTTGGTCATGGATGATCTACATTTCTTACTCCATTTACCTATGTTATTCACTTAACCTTTTGCTCCCTCACTAAAGAAAAACCTGTCAATTTCAACAAGGCAGGTTTCAATTGATCTCCACCCCAGTCTCATCAGCAGTTTCATTGAGTGAGTGCCAGATTTTTACTACCCTCAGTGTGAAGAAGTGCAAATTGACATCAGACCTAAATTTATTCCAGTTCCAATGTTAGGCATATGATTTCTTGCTCGACATCAATGTTTCCACAAAGTTGCTCAATTGTTCCCTAGGTCTGCACAGGTAACGTAGCTCCAGGCTGCCTGCTCTGTCTCCCCACCTCTAACATGTGTCTCTCTCCTGGCATTTGAAAACGTGGGTTAAAGTTCTGCTCCGTCTTTTCTAGTGAAGATGGTTCCAATGTGTACTTTTGGAAAGCCCATGAAGTTTATTGCCCCTTGTCGCTCTCTTTTGAGTTAGTTGACCATGTGTTTCATTCTGCAGTCAGGTACTCACTGAACAATGATGCTCACCACAAACAAAGGACACGAGAATTCAGAAAGGTAGAATGCTGCTTTCTCAATTGTGACTACCATAGCTGCACTTTGGAAAATCTGAACTCCAACTCAGAAAAGATCTTGTATTATTGCTGGTAACCAGCGTTAAGGAGTCTATCAAAATCTCAGTAAATTCCTTCTCATGTATCTCTGTGAATTGCTTACTGAGGAAATGTGCAATCCAATTTTGTACAGAGCTGTAGATGCTAGCAATGTGCTGACACTGATAATTGGGCAATGTCACATTTTCTGTTCAGGAAGCAGAATTCTTTCAATAAATTCGGAAATACCGGTCAGTGTTTCTGACTGTTCAATGACTATTTTCCAGAAAGCTTGTGGAGGGTGGTCTTGACTTTCGAAACAATATAAAATGAATGAAGGCACGTGGTCAGCCTATTTTATACCTCCCAATTATCCTTACTATCAGAAGAGGGCTAAAACAGGAGGCTGACACCAACTGATACCCCTTGCATTGTCAGGTAATATCTCCAGTGGTGGAGATATTGAGTGAGGGAGGATCAGACACTGTGGAGTAACTTGGCCATACTGGCTCTCTCAGTCCTCAAGTGAAGTTTCGCTACACTCACTGCTGCAGACCCCTAAGGGATCCAGGATCAATCAGAGGAAGCTGCAAAGAGGTAAAATGGACAGTGAGAGATTTCAAGGCAGTGCGAGCTTTTGGGGCATCCATCAGTTGCCAAGAAGGGTGCATACCCACATCTGGTGCCTTCTTTCAGTGCTATCCAATGATTGGAAGTGGCATCAAACTGCCTCAGTTCCTGGCCTGGGAATGTTATGCGTGGATGGAAGGCTTAAGGGTGGGAGGGAGTCCACCATTTTCATGCAGAAAGAGTCATCGGACTCAATAGTCCTTGGGTTCGAAAATGGTTGCAGCCATAATTGGGTTCATAATCAATGATGCACTGACAATACACAACTCAACCAGGAGACAAGCTGGATGGTAACTGGTCTTCATCCCTCACTATTGATGAGTGAGCTGCTAATTCTTCACGCAACTGAACAGATTCCCACTAGCAGGAGTCCGAAGGTAATCCCGGGAGGTGGAGTTTCTGTGGGGAATGAGCAGAGGGTGATTACAGTGACTGTGGAGGCAGGTCAACCCTACAACTTCTCTTGGCTCCAAAGAAATGTCTTTTTCAAAGGGAAAAGTGTGATCAAATCTGAGGATTTAGCACAGGTTGCTGCTTTGTACACCTGTTCTGTTCATCAGAAACTGATTTCTGCAAAGGTCCTTAAACAGGTTCCTTCACATATGCAAGGGCCTTACATCCTGGATGGCCACCTAAACAAAAGTATGGACAAGTTTTGCAATGGGTGAAACATGTACGGCAGCTTCGGCCCAGGAAAAGTCATTGGGTTTTATGGCTTAATTCTTTCATCGCAAGGTCAATATTCAAATGCTCCCCTAATGCATGGTTTCCCTATTGCAGGTTAACTGCCTGCTTTATTAGGCCAATATGACATTAACACAGAGGATCAGCCATGTAGAGGATTGTATTGAATGGTAGAGCAACCTCAAAGGGCTGAATAGCCTACACTTGTTCCTATTTTCTAATTTCAGAGGGCAATTAACAGTCAACCACATTGCTGTGGGTCTAGAATCATGTGGGGTCAGACCAGGTAAGGGTGGCAAATTTCCTTCCTTGAAGGGATATTATTTCACTAGATTTTTGTTTCAGCCCACATCATAGGTTTGACTAGTTTTCAATTCCGGATTTATATTTGTGATGGGATTAGAACCCATGTCTCTAGAACATGAGCCTCGGCCTACTCGATCATGGAGCTCAACCACTATCTCCATAGGGTACCAGCTTGTCTACCATGAAAATCACACCAAAAGATTGGAATGGTCGGAGCAAAGATTCATCCCTCTTCTCTGGAGTTGTGCAGGAACAACCCCAACCCCTAGTGACTAAGCTACACTTGCAGATTCTGTCAATGAGCCGGGCTG
Organism: Ginglymostoma cirratum; assembly: GCA_024137785.1. NCBI lineage: Eukaryota > Metazoa > Chordata > Chondrichthyes > Orectolobiformes > Ginglymostomatidae > Ginglymostoma > Ginglymostoma cirratum. The sequence goes on along the minus strand of JAHRHZ010000070.1, from coordinate 1,657,947 downwards.
ACTGGTCAATCATCAAAACCCCAAGAGTACAGTGTTAAGTGATCCCACTGATCAGCGCAAATCAATAGCAGTAATAAATAATATGCTCAGCCACCTAGTTTAAAAGACCTCCCTCTTTAACTCAATCTTTCCACCTTTTACAACATAAATTGGCTGCTGCATCCCCTACATTATAAAAGAGACAGCACCTTAAATTGACTTCATTGGCTATTACGTGGCGTCCTGAGATTGTGAATAGAACTGAATAAAATGTAAGATCTCCCCTTCTTTTACCTCGGCAGTGCTGCAATCACTCAAGTTTTGCATTTGAATGCTGACTTTTGCCTGTTAATTGCTGGGAACAAAGTTTTCCGACTTCATCTTAAATTCAAATTCAATCGGCCAATTCCGTATCTGCAATTGGGATCCACTACACTCTCGAATGTGGGGCAGATATAGGACAGTAAGTGCCCTCATTGTTACTGAACTAGTAAGGTTAAGGTCAGCCAGAGGTCTATAAAAGGACAGCATCCTATGCCATCCCACTGTGCATGTTTGAGCATAGGTGAGGGTTGGTGACTGTGATGTTGCATGCCTCAATATCTTACTGTCACCCATTCACCTACTGTCACACAAGGAGAAGGGCATGTAAGTGATCAATGCCATTTGCATCCACATCTTTTCAGGCAAGAAAAAGTGGGGTAGGGTTCTTCCCAAACATTTTATGTTCCAGTTGTTTTTCTCATATATTGATACCATCACAATTGATCAGAGGTGGAATCTAGTCAGATAATTTAATGTAGACTTTCAGAAGAACAAATAAAAACACAGCAATAATACATGAAAATAAATCACAGCTCACATATCTCTGGAAAACAATTTAGAATCCCTACAGTGTGGAAACAGGCCCTTTGGCCCAACAAGTCCACACTGAACCTCAGAGCATCCCACCCAGACCCACACCTCCCTGAACACTATGGGCAATTCTGCCTGGCCAATCCACCTAACCTGCACATCTTTGGACTGTGGGAGGAAACCCATGCAGACACAGGGAGAATGTGCAAACTCCACACAGACAGACACCCAAGGCTGGAATTGAACTCAGGTCCCTGGTGCTGTGAGGCAGCAGTGCTAACCACTGAGCCACCACGCTGCCCATTTATTAAACCCTTGAATATTAATGAGGGCAGTAAAAGGGTTAACCATGGTTATATTGCTGAAACACACACGCACACACACACGCACACACTCTCACAGACACACACACTCTCACACACACACACACACACACACACAGTGGTTGGACAAATTATAAGGATAAATGGGACTTGAAGTGAAGCAAGGTGGAAGTATAATAAAGAAAATAATTTTCATTCAGATTTAAATAGTGTGCGGGCTTGCGATTGTACTTTAAGTGGTTTCTACATGACAAAACGTATTTCAATCAAATGCAAAATAAATTTCAAAATGCACATCAGCATTAAAAAAGCTCACAATAAAAACAGGTTGGTTACTGCTGCTCCTATAAATATATATGCATTAATCACCCAGCTTTACTATGGTCATAGATATAATTATGCAAATAACCTTTCTGGCGATTTAGGCACTTTTGACATAATGACCTTACCTTTGCCCTCTGCCCTCCCTCCCCCCGTCCCCTGAGACATCTCACTGTCCATGGAGATCTGCCATTGCAGTCTTCGTTCAGCACCAAGGTCTAGCACGGAAGAATGCTTTCTGACGATTCCACCTTCGCACTGCTGCATCGACCCATTGCGTCTCAGACCCCCGCTGAGACAATGCAGTATATGGATTTGAGAGTGAAATGACAAGGAAAGAATATTCGACAGGCCTCACTTTAAATCAAGATAAAAGACTGAAATGGAAAATAATAGGCCATACAAACCCCCAAACGTCTCCTGGTCGTAATGGAAACACATGGCTGAAGGCTGACTGTTGTCAGCCGCTCGCACTGTGACATTCCTTTTTTTGATAATCTGCTCTGCCATAAAATTAGAATAGCAAATACCTCTTGACAAAGATGCATGTTCCCTCTCTATCGTGCTATCATAAAAAACTCCACTGGTGACTCTGAACGTTACAAACTTCAATTTAAATTTACAGCACTGCGAAAGAGAAGTGATATGCACTCAAAAATTTTAATAACCTATTAAGTTACGACTTCAATTTCATTTTATGAATATTTTCCTTGGGGAGCACTGCTATCACAGAGAAAGATAGAAATTTAAAAAAGATAAATAGTCCCATTAATCTCGAACATTTCTCTCCCATTATCCTTGAAAATTAGGAGTTATTTTTGCTCAGATCCTCATGTAATTAGCTCCTTACACTTGATTCACTAGCCAGAAAATGACCATGTTCAGAAAATTAAAAATTTGTCATTAAGTGGAATTTAACATAATATCATTTATCTTTATATATTCCCCAGCTGACAAGCAAAGGCCTTGGAAGTTGATCAGGCTTTGTGTCAAACCCTACATGTAACTACTCAACAGTAAAAAACCTAGAAGAATGAGGTTTTTTTTTCGAAGGCTGACCACTAATATTTGACTTTTCAGGAGGCCCTATTTCTCACTGTTAGGTATATCATTTTGTAACCAACGTGCAGTTGGGAAAACACACACAATAGTTAGCCTCAAAGAGCAAAACATGGGTGAAAATAAAGCAATCTTTTTAAATTCAAATTTTCTGATGATTTAATTCTGTATTGTAATCCCTAATGCCAAACATTAATAATTTTAATAATTCTAGATACCACCGCATCCCCCCCCAACCCCGCTTACCCCACAACAATGGAAGCAAGGAATCTAGCATGAGAATATATTGCTCCGGAAGATAATGTGTCGTTTTAGGAATTTAAGGCCATGTTACTTTCTTTCTGTATTTAACACAGACTGGCTTTACTGTATTGACAATTAATCCAGGTCACCTGGGTGGACTTCAATATACCTGTGTAGCAAAGTGCCATTTATGATTGGTTGAGGGTGCTGTGAGTAGAAGCGTTAGGAACGTAGGATTTAACAACAGGAGTAGGCTATTCAGCCCTTTGAACCTGCTCTGTCATTCAAAAAGATCATGGTTGTGGTCGCAACTCCAATTCCCTGCTTGCTCCCTACAACCCTAGACTCCTTTTCCTGTCTTTCAAAAATCGATCTAACTCAGATTTGAATAATGACCCAGCCTCCACTCCATCCTGGGGAAGTGAATTACACTCTCTAATTACCGTCTGAGGGACAAAAAGCTTCATTATTTCTGTCTTAAAAGAGATTTCTCTTATTCTTAAACTATGTCCCCAAGTTTTAGTTACTCCCACAAGAAAAAATGTCAACCTAATTTCCACGGTATCCAGTTTCTTCATGGTCTTCTTTGTTTCAATAGTATCTCCCCATATTCTTCTAACCTTCACTGGGTAAAGATCTGCCCTGGTCAGCCTTTTTGTCTTAAGACAAACCCAGGAGTAAGTCAATGCTCCATATTTGGCGGTGTCAGTGGGGAGGAGGTCTTATCAAAGCTCAACAGAGGGTTGTTGCAGTAGCCGATAGGCCAGACTCTAGTGTCTGCCTACGTAAGTCTGTTAAATCCATTTTCCTATAGTCATTGTCCCAAAGAATTGAGCTTTGCTGCTCATCCTCAGCTGCAACCATATCATCCAAAGTTCCTGTCTACCTCTTGCTTCAAATTTAAATACATTGCACTCTCTCTGCTTTCACTTTTCTCAGCACCTGAAATCTTTGAAACTCATCCCTCATTTTTTCCTTTCTCCAATCTTTGTCACACTGTTTTTTGTCAATACCTCTCCTCTGTTGTTCAGTTAGGTGAGAACCACCCGCCAATGATTCTTTTCTAATCTATCCACAGTCATAGTCATAGAATTAAAAGCAATGTTTTTTTAATCTGAACCCTGCGCAATTGCTTTAGAAGTCCTTTACCTCCCTCCTATTTCTCATTTATGTCCTGTCCCTCACAGACATCATCTGAAGATGGACCTTTCCACATAGGAGCTGACAAAAGCCATCCACTGCTTTACAGTCACCATTCCTGACTCTTCCACTGCGTCAGTCTTTTCCAACATCCAGTATCAGATTAGCATATAATTTATCCAAAGCATTTGCATCAATTCTATTCTGAGGAAGGGTCACTAATTCTGAAACATTAACTCTGATTTCTCTCCACAGATACCGCCAGACTTGCTAAGGTTTTCCAGCAATTTCTGTCTTTGTTTCTGATTTACAGCTTCCACAGTTCTTTTGGTTTGCCTCATTTCTATGCCTGCCCTCGGCAATTATCTGAGGCTGAATCAGATTGTCATTATTTTGTTTGCCCCTAAGCAGAATTTCTGGTCCTTTATTTTCTCTGATTAAGATTACCAACTCCAACAAAGACCAGAGGAATGGGACCAGCTGACTTGTCCTGGCAGAAAGCCTTCTTTTGTGCTGTAATCATTCTATGCTGTTGTGATTCTATCTCCCAAATAGGCCTTTGCCACCCCAGCCCAGCTGCTGTTGAAACTCTCGTCCCTTCTTTTGTTGCCTCCAGACTCAACAATTTCTATACCTTCCTGGCTGACCTTCCATCCCTCATCGACCATAACAGATTCAACTCAACTTCTGCTGCTCAAATGCTAACTTGCACTAAGCCCTAATCACCCATCTCTACATGCCTCCTAAGCTACTTTGTCTCTCAGTATCATACCACTTCTATTTTAAAATGTATTGACTATTGCCATTCCTGTCTCTGACACTTTCTCCATCCTTTCAACCCTTTGAGACTTCTATAGTTTTCTAGTCCAGCCTCAGTTGTGTTCCCATTCCTTTCTTCCAGCATTATCAGCCCCTGCATATGGTTGCCTGGGCCTTAAGCTCTGATAGTCATCCTACAAATCTCTCTGCCTCTTTCTGCTTCCCCTAAGACCCTTGTTACAAGCTACGACTCTCAGAGAGCTTTTAGTTGTAACCATGCTCCATTTAATCCAGTATTAACTGCGTTACAGCCTTTGCTGTAATTTATTTTATCAATTTTGGTTTGGAGCTGTGAGCTGAGATCTGCGAGCCAAAGATGACCTTTGCACTGTGAGCAACAGCTTGCCTTAAAAACAAAGAAAACAGAACAAACTAGTTGTGGTTTGATTGCAAGGACAGGCCTGGAAGTCGATTACAGGTTGGTTCTTGATCAAAAGGTTTCATAGACGCTTCGACACCAGGGGAGCGCGGTATGTTTAAACAGGTAACAGATGTTGACCATTAATGAGTACCTGGCAATTGGTTCCAGCGAGTCAGGGAAAGGCCTTCTTGTCCAGTTACATTACTTGGGATCTTTGGTACCATATAAATGCAAGTTGTTGTTCGCGCTTTTACCTTTGCACTTCGAGCATTATTTTCTTTACCCTTCTCACTAATGCTGGTGCTGTGGACTTATATCATTGTTTCTCACTTAAAACGTAGTAGAATGAAGAATTTAGTGAGGACTGGAGGGTAAAACTCTTTCCTCATTGGAAGGTATGCATAACCAGGATTGCCGGAGGGTGAGACTAAGGCAGTTTATTATTACAGCATTCTGTAGTGGGACATTACTATACACTTGTTTGTGTATTTATGTGTCTATGGATGATGACATCTGTGTACATATATTTTAGGAGTAGATGTAGGCCATTGGTCTCTTGAAACTCCTCCGACATTCAATAAGATCATAGAATCCCTACAGTGTGGAAGCAGGCCATTTGACCCATCGAGTCCACACTGACCCTCTGAAGAGCATCCCACCCAGACCCAAGCCCTGTAACCCTGAATATCCCGTGGCTAATCTACCTAGCCAGTGCAGCTCTGAACGTTAAGGGCAATTGCCCATGGCCAATCCACCTAACGTGCACATCTTCACAGGAAACCCACAAAGACACAGGGAGAACATGCAAACTCCACACACACAGTGATCCAAGGTTGGAATTGAACCCAGGTCCCTGGTGCTGTGAGGAAGCAGTTCTAACCACTGAGCCACCATGCTAATCATGGCTGATCTATTTGTGTTTTGAATTCAACATTTCCATCTCTTCTCCAATAACTTTTGATTCCATTGAGTAGCAAGGAATCTATTTACCTCTGCCTTAAAAATATTGAATGACCCCCACCTCCAACAGTGTCTGAGACAGAGTTCCAAAGTTGCCCAACCCTCTGAGAGGAAAAAATTCTTCTCAACTCTGTCCTAAAAGGGTGGTCTCTAATTTTATAACAGTGTCCCCTAGATCTAGACAGACACACGGAAGGAAACCTCTATCCCACATCCATCTTGTCAAGACTACTCAGGATCTTATACACTGAACCAATTCAGTTAAAGCAAATAAAACATATAAAATATGGATCTACCTTAACCAACTTTGAAGGGATCGAGTTAAACTCACATCACATTGGAGGTGCTAAGTAACATAACACCTATAACTGATTGAAGATGAGGTTGTATTGTGAACTGTTAGAGAAAGCTGCAATAGAAAGCTTACCATTTGAAGAGTGTGATGAACTCACTGCGCATTGAAAATATGGAGTCAACCAACTTAATATGGACAATGTGAAGTAATCTCATGAATTGGGTGTATTAAGGTATTGTGCTTTACATTGAGGGTATAGGGTCATTTCGCTGTAGGCTGAGATTAACTGTCTCTCATTTTCAATGGAAGATATGGGAACACCTCACCACTTATTGGGAGTATGAGGAATCATGTTGCACACAGAAAATAAAGGTTTTCAAACTTTGATTCTTTCAAACTTTGATTTTCAAACTTTGTGGTCTCTCCTCGTAGTGAGAGTAGGAACAATGTGTACAATAGGATGGGCGGTATCTCACTTTCAGTTTGGGTGTAGGAAGCTAACAACTCAAACACTAAGACTAATGATTGTTCACTGCGGTACACTGGGGATCAGAGTTTGGATCCCTGCAGATCAGTAACTTATATCTTTACATTAACTTTTGATATAAAGGGACATGTTGGAGACAACATCGTTCCTTTTCCAATAAATATCTGGAATTAAGAATCTAATGATGACCATGAGTCGATTGTCGGAAAAACCCATCCAGTTCACTGATGTTCTTTAGGGAAGAAAACTGCCATTCTTACTTCAGAGATAATAGGAACTGCAGATGCTGGAGAATCTGAGATAACAAGATGTAGAGCTGGATGAACACAGCAGGCCAAGCAGCATCATAGGAGCAGGAAGGCTGATGTTTCAGGCCCAGACCCTTCATCAGAAAAGTCTTCTGATGAAGGGTCTAGGCCCGAAAAGTCAGCCTTCCTGCTCCTATGATGGTGCTTGGCCTGCTGTGTTCATCCAGCTCTACACCTTGTTATCTACTATTCTTACTTGATCTGGCCGACATGTGACTCCAGACCCACAACAATGTGGTTGACTCATAACTGCCCTCTGGGCAATTAGGAATGGACAATAAATGCTGCCTGCTCAGCAACACCTTCATCCTGTGAATGAACAAAGGAAATAATGACTGGTTCTTGGGATGAAGGTATTGTCTTATGGAGAAAGATTGACTGGATAAGACCAATATTCCCTGGGGCTTTGAAGAATGACTCAGGGCCTTAACAAGGAAGATACTGAAAAATGTATTCCTTTAATGTGGGAGTCTGGAACATGTGCTCACAGTCTCAGAATAAATGTTTGGCTGCGTAGAATTGAGATAAGAGACAATTGATTTATTCGCTGAATTGTGAACATTTGAAATTCTCATTCTCATTGAATATTTTTAAGACAAGTTGATAGATTTTGGGGGTACTAAAGGATATGTGGACAATGTGGGGAAATGGCGTTGAGGCAAAAAGTCAGAATGGCTTAGTAAGCTCTAGGGCCCTACACCTGCTCTATTTTAAGATTGGTGCTTATTCTATTTTACATGCCACATGTTACATTTGTCATTTTTAACCTGGAGATACTCTAATGCCCTAGAACATTCATGATGACTTTGTGGGAAAAATACAGTTCACTAACTCATTTCTCTCCCATTTCAGGTCAAAGTTAAGCAAAAAGCAAAATGGGCATTGGGCCCTGTGTGCTGCTCAGGAAAGGGAAGACTTGATTACACTTGGTTGCAAAGACAATACAGGTAAATTTTTCTCAATTCTCCCTCACCTCACCCTGACCAGTCCTGCAGATTGCAAATTGGCAGGTCTAAGGAAGTGAACAGTTGCCTTGCTCCATTTGACACTAATTTCTAAATAGTGCTTTTCTATCACCATTCCAAACTAAAGGATGAAAGAGGTTTCCTTTTGTTCAGGTTATCAGGGCATCCATCTAGTTCATGAGTAGTTCATTAATTGTTAAACAATTCTTAAAGCAAAGTAGCCTAGGAGGAGGGAATTGACTGAGCTTGGTTCTCTCACATTCTGTTCTGTTTCAGTTGTGACTGTTTGATAATTTCTAACATCAGTTTTTGAGCTGTAAACTGGGTAACTATTACAGGAATTCTGGCGGTGTTATTGATAAGATAATTGTCAATTAGAAGAAGCTTAATGAGTTCACAACAATAGGCAGCTGAGTGGGACTGATATATTTCTGGTGGTAATGTCAACCTTCAGGTTTGACACCATCAGATGCAAACTCAAACAAAGTCTTGCACACAAACACGTGCACTTACAATCAAGTTTAGACCCAAGCAAAGGCACAAGAACAGACACAAGTATAGATACAATCACAAATAAAACATTGAGACATGCTAAGACACAGATAGCCCACAATCACTTGTCATTGACTCACAGAGAAAATGTAAAACACAGTGTTTGGCGGGTGTACATACAGGTACAGGCAAAAAGTGTATACTGGTATATGTGAGATTTACATGCGCAGAGGCATGCACAGGTACAGATATCAGCACACACATGAATAGGCACAGCTGTTAGATGTTGCATATTTTTTCATCTCTAAATCAGGAAGTTGTGTTAGATCCCACTCCAGGGAGTTGAACATAAAATCTAGGTTGATACTCTGTGAAGTACTGAGGACATTGTGCAATACCTGAGGTGGCATCTTTTCATACAAATATTAACTTACGACCTCCTCTGTCCTCAAGTGGATGTAATGATCCCATTGCTGTATTTGGAGTAAGGGAAGAGGATACACCCTGAGTCCTGGACAATATGCCTCAACCGACAGCAAGTAAAAATATAAATTACTTTTTCATTCCAGTCTGTGAGACCCTGGTGCACATGAATTGGTGTCTAAAATTCAAACACTATACTTCTGATTAAGTTTCAGCAGCACTTACTTCATTGTAAGGTGCTTTAGGATATTCTGAGGTTATAAAAGATGTTGTGTAAATGTAAGGCCTTGGTTTTGTTACAGCCCAATTGCAAGAGAATTGTGAAATTTTCTCTTGATCACTTTCAGTGAAGCTTGGCATGCAAATTTGATAAACTAAACATTGAAGATCTTTTATGAATGATTTGCATTAACTGCTAGGTTACACATCAGCTATTACTTCATTGAATTGTGGAACACGTTTGAACGTTTAACTGATCCACTCCTGTAACTCTGCATACCCGCAATCAGCCTGAGAGAATGGGCAGCATGTTACATGTTGTTCTGAGGTCTAGGAGAAGGTGTATCCTGAGATTGGGACTGCAGGACACCATATAGGATAAATGGACAAGTCTTAGGAAGTCACTCGGATTTGGGGATGACTTGACTCCACTCTGGTTTGATCATGGCTGACAAATCCAATGAATGATCTCCAGATTGGGCCACTTGTGGGACACGTGATGTGTGAAGGGTTAAGTGTGTAAATGTGTTGGAGGCATGGATGTGTCGTGTGGAGATTTCTGAACACCCTCCGACATCGCGACTTCACTTCTCCATGTTCTTGGCCAAGTCTCTCAATGTGCTGAGTATCTTCCGTAGTTGAACCTTCTCCATTTTGGGTTGACCACAAACCAGGAGCTGACAAGAATGTTTAACCCCTTCACAAGGCTTTGAGGATATCCCTGAAGTATTTTTGCTTTGCCTCTGAAGAGCTGCTGCATCAACTGAGTTCCAAGTAGAGCATTTGTTTCAAGAGTCTACTTTCAGATGTGAGAATAACATGTGCTGTCTCAGGGAACTGGTTCCGGACAATTAGTGCCTTGGTGCTAACCACCTCGACTAGGGAGGAGATAGGACAGATGTCGGAGGTAGATTCTTTTACTCAGAGAGTAGTAACGGCGTGGAATGCCCTGCCTGCAACAGTAGTAGACTCGCCAACTTTAAGGGCATTTAAATGGTCATTGGATAAATATATGGATGATAGGGGAATATTGTAGGTTAGATGGGCTTCAGATTGGTTTCACAGGTCGGCGCAACATCGAGGGCCGAAGGGCCTGTACTGCGCTGTGATGTTCTATGTTCTATGTTCTGCGTTGTTGTTGAACCACCTTTCTTAACAATGGGTTTGGAGATACTCCTGCAGTTGATTGAGGAACCTGCTTTAGATTAGAATAGAATAGAATGCCTACAGTGTGGAAAGAGGCCATTTGGTCCATCAAGTCTGCACCAACCCTCTGAAGGGCATCCCACCCAGATCCAGACCCCCCACATTTACCACAGCTAACCTAACTAGCCTGTACATCCCTGAACATTACAGGCAATTTAGCATGGCCAACCCACCTAACCTGTACAATTTTGGACTGTGGAAGGAAACCGGAGCTTTTACTTATTCTTTTACTTATTGACATGCTTTGGAATCATTTGCTGGGCCAGCATTTATTGTCCATCCAATAAATTGGATTGCCCTTGAGAAGGTGCTGGTGAAACCACTGCCACCCATGTGCTGTAGGTTGACCCCTAATGTTGTTAGGGAGGAAGTCCCAGGATTTTGACCCAGTGACAATAAGGAAATGGCTGTATCATTTATTGATTCATGGGGTAGGAGGGTGGCTGGCTGGGCCAGCATTTATTGCCCATTCCTAATTGCCCTGAGAGTGGTCAAGAATGAACCACATTGCTTTAGGTCTGTGGGACAGACTTGCCTAAAGGGCATTAGAGAACTAGATGGGCTTTTCCCAAACAATTAGTAATGGTTTTGTAATTTCAGATTTTTATTGAATTGAAATTCCACCATCTGCCACAGTGGAATTCAAATCTGGGTCCCTAGAACATTACCTGGGTCTCTGGATTAATAGTTTAGCGATGGTATCATGAGGCCACTGTCTCCCTTAGTAAATGTTGTAGTGATCTACCATCTCGAATCACTGCCACCCATATTTTGGGACACCTGCAGGCTCTTAAGAAAGGAGATCCAGCATTTTGACCCAGTGATAGTGAAGGAATTGTGACATAGTTCCAGAATGTGATAGTGTGTAGCATGGAGGATAATTTGCAAGCAGTCAAGTTCACATCTATCTGCTGCTCTTGTCCTTCTAGATGGTAGAGGCGATGTATTTTCTTTCAAAGGAGCCTTGGTGAGCTATTATTTGTAGATGGTGCTGCTACTGTGCACCAGTGGTAGAGGGAATGAATGTTCAAGGTGGAGGTGCTAATCAAATAGGCTGTCTCATTCTTGTCGAACAATAACTCCACCTACATAATTTTTGGATTGTAGGAATCGGAACATTGTTAGGATGAAAACTGGTTCAATGATTTAGTGAATTCATGCATCTGATATATGAATCCATGCCTGTTATCCAGCCTGTGTAGAATAGGTAGCTCTCAACTAAGGCATGAGTTAGACACAATGATTTTTTTTGTCTTGTGGTCCTACAACCAATCAGCCTGGCTTTCTGCTTCCAATCATTCTGTGTGCTGATCTCTGCTGGATGTTGAGTGTGAACGGGTTTGGGGTTGGCTATGATTGCTCCAACAGACAAATACCCTCATGAGAACCACTGCTAGTTTATTATTGTAAAGAGAGAGATGTTACTGAAACTTCTCATCTTCACTCAACATGACAAACTCAAGAATGCTAAATTTCAAACAATCACAACAATTTATATTGCAGGTGAAAAGGACACTAATTGGTCTTCAAGTTGACTCTAATTAGCCATGGTATTGCAATGGAGAAAGCATCAAACAACACTCAGCTTGCCAAGCTCCTCCTGTGTAATTCAAAAATAGGTATAAATGCTTGAGCATATCACAAAGAACATAAGAATATACGTTGCTTCTAACAAATTGAGCCACAATTTGAACTTGACTGAGTATGTTAGTATTTGTTGCTAGCATTGCAATTATCACACTCAGGATTGTTTAACAAGTACCAAAAAATCTTGGAAATGTTGCGCGTTTTGAGTGTTACAAACATGTGTTTGTTGAGGACAGTCTGTATGAGCATGCGGCTTAGTTGACCAAACAGACACTGACTCATATGTCCTACATACTTGGTAGTATTGGAACTAAAATTTATACATGACATTGCTGAATGGTGCGACAGCCAGAATATCCTGATCATGGGAATTTTCACTCACATTGCCGCTGTTTGGTCATGAAAAAGGAATGTTAGGGGAGCTTTCTCTCACCCAGTCAACATTTGTAAGGACAAGTCACAGAACCCTGGGAGATGGAGGAAAGCTTTCGCAGAGAAACTGCTGCTGTGTTTCAAAGCCACCCAGGCCCTGCATAATAAAACCTTCAGTGGAAAGTTTGGTGCTAGCATATGTCACCCCTGCCTGATTGACTGAAAATTGCATGAAGGTTTTAAAACAGTAACACATTACTACTAGATTTAAAACTAATAAACTCATTTTGTAATAATATGTGTAGAAGGGCTCGTAATAAATCATTATGGGATCCTCATTGCATGATGCAGGAATGAAGCACTGACCCGAACAGAACATGCTGCAAATATTTAGAATTACAGAGGGAAGCAGATTAATTTTACAGGGTTCCTACCAGAGGTTTAATGGTCCAATGTGACTAATTATTTTAGAGTGTAAGCCACACAGTAAATAAAATATAAAAATACAAATGCTTGATGGTCCAAAAAAATAGAGCTGGAAAACCATTACTCCTCTCAACTCTCTCCTGTTTTTAAGACAGGAGATGTTCATCAGGACAACAGTGCCCCCATATCTGTTAACCCCTGATGTGCTCCAATATGACATACATTAAATTAAGACGTTTATGAACACTAATTTTAAAAAAAACTTCTGATTAAAAACACATAATAAAAGGTAGGCTAACTGAGCTCTGAAGTATTAATCTATATAAATAAAAAATATCAACATTCTGTTAGAGACTGATGCTGTCTATGTTTGGAAGCACATATTTCTCCATGGATATAGACATTTTACTCCTCATTCATATATTTAAGTTTTAAATTATCGTTCAGTACAGCCAGACTTATTTTGCAAAAAAAAACACGTAAATACATTATGCTATCTCATGGTATATGCCACATTATATTTAGTAATAAAACCGATCTAGGCTGGCCTACATGTAACTCCAGACTCATAGTAATGTGTGTTTGATTTTTGACTGCCCTCTGGGCAATTAGGGATGGGCTTTAAATGCTGGCCTAGCCAACAATGCCAACATCCTACATGAATTAATAAAAAAATGTTATGCACAATTCCAATTTACTCAGCAATGGAATGACCAAGCAGAAACAAGCCATTCAACTCAACTGTTGTCTGGAAAGAGAAATGGAATTAAGTTTTTGAGTTCAGTGACCCTTCAGAATGTTCTGGACTTGAAGCATTAACTCTGTTTTCTCTCCACAAATGCTGCCAGACCTGCTGAACTGTGCCAGCTATTTCTGCTTTTGTTTGTTTCAGATATCCAGCATCCATAGTTCTTTGTATTATTGTAATTACCTAAAAGTTGGGGAGAAGATATAGATACATGTTCTCCCTCTGAACGCTGGAATAGAACTCTTTACCTCAACCCAAAGAATTGGTGTAGAAAGTGCAGAATGGATATAGCAAATGGAACATGTATATTAATTTCTGAAAAACCGTTTTCTTACACAACATCTCCCCTCAAGTATCAAATATAATGTGACTCCATTATAGAGTCATGGATAATACCAGTTTACGTTTACAACAGTCTCATCCCCCCAAAATCTCTGACTTCACAAATTCAGATGATCTGGATGTTTCACACTTTTTTCAGAACAGACTTTCTGCAGATTTGGAAGAATTGCAGGTCTACTTGCATTGCACCATTGCTATGTAGCACCTATCCATCTAACCTCCTTCTCACCTGGTACCTTTTCCACTACCCACCTGGCACTCTACACATTTGGTGTCCTGGCACCCGAACCTCACACCTACCTAATAACCTTACGCTTTCACAGGAGCTGTGTCTGTGATGCTGGACATTGAAATCAGAGAGTAAGGACATGCTTTGCCTTTCCCTGACTATCCTGCACTAGGATGTACCTGTCAGGTTTCACATTTGCTCTGCATTTCTAAAGAAGCCCTGATTGGAATCTGCCAGAAATGCACAGCTCTTTCTTAATGTAAAACAGAGCAATGCAACAATCTGTGTCTGGTTGCCAGACCTAAGAAAATACAACCCAAAGTCAGTCCTTGACCTTGAGTCTGCTGGGAAGTGTGATATCTTTTTCCAATTTCTTCTGAAGTAGCTGATCATTTTATCATTGTAAGGAATGCTAGGACAGTCCAGTAGGTGGAGAAGGCATGGACAGGATAAGACACATGGGAGGACTAGAATGTTGGCATTGAACCGATGACCTGAATGGCCTCCTTCTGTGCTTGATCTTGGAGGTTGTAAGGCTGGAGGAGATTACAGAGATAAGGAGGGGATGAAGCCATGATAAATGTGAGCACGGTGATAACTTTTTTTTAATGGAAGCTTTGTCAAGCAAGAGTTAGGCAGTTAGATGGAGAAATTTGCTGCTCATCCAGGACTGAAAGTTGGATGAACTCTGTGTTGAATCAGACAATGCGGATGAAGAAAAGTACAGTAAGGTAGAACCCAATGTCATCAACCTCTGGGCAAAGGTATTTCTCGTGATCCTAAATGACCAACACCTTATTAAGGGACTATGCCCTGTGTGTTAGATTTTCCAGTATGGATAATTGATCTCTCAGTGTGTGCTCTATCAATCCTGTTCAATTTCTTAACATCTGTGGAGACAAACCAAAGTTAACAATTTGGGTCACCAGAGCCTTCTTCAAAACTCTGTTCTGAAGCAGATGCGGCCAGACCTGCTGAGTTTTTCCAGCAATTTCTGTTTTTATTCCATTCAATTTCTTGATTGGTTCAATGCAATTCTTCTAAATTCCTGAGAACATATACACAATTAATTCACTCACAACTCAAAGGACAACCCTCTCAACCCAGGTATCTCACTGGAACTTAAGCCTGCATGTATCCTAAAGACTGCATTTATAAAAAAGCCTGCATTTATTCCAACCATGTGCCATTGTTAACTGGACAAACATATTGATTAATTTAGGTCAATAAATGAGTCAGTAAGATGATTCAGTGGTTAGCACTGTTGCCTCACAGCATCAGGGATCAGTATTTGATTCTACCCTCAGGTGACTGTCTATGTGGGTTACCTCCGGGTGCTCCTGTTTCCTCCTACAGCCCAAAGATGGGCAGGTTAGGTGGAATGGTCATGCTAAATTGCCCATTGTGCTCAGGGATGTGTAGATTAGGTTGTTTAGCCATTGGCGATGCGGGATTAAAGGGGTGGGGTGAGTTTAGGCGGGATGCTCTTCAGAAGGTCAGTGTGGACTCAAATGGCCTGATTCCATGCTGTAGGAAACCTATAATTTCTACATCCTTAGTGCAAAAATGGAGACTGATACACAATAACTAGCCGAGGTAGAGTTGAATCAACTTTCTGGAGTTAGAAAATATAGGATGAAGAAATCTATCACATTGTATGTAAGATTCCCGTGCCTATTGAAGTCTAAACATCAGTGAACTTCACCACACCAGGTTTATTCATCCTTACATATGGGACACCAGAGGCAACAGTGAGAGGGCAATGATGAACAATTAGCCATGACTGATTAGATAAGAATGGAATAACATAATCTCAAACGATTGGAGAGACGATGAAGACAGATAGTGTGAACTATCAGAGACTACAAACTGATTGAAAGAAATCAGGAGGGACACTACATTGGCAATCATATGTGACGTTACAAAGAGACATGTTATTGCAGCGACAGGTGTGGAAACTGAGATAGAATTAAAACATGAGCATTAGCCGAGTATGGTTTTGGTAGGATGGCATGTAAGAAACCCCAAGTGGCTAGCCCACCACTTTCCTACCCACTCCTGAGCTCACCCCCATAATACAAAGACATGTACTGAAAGTTGCAGACCACCCACCATATTTAAATCAATTATAAGGCGCCATTTGAGTTTGCTGAAAGCACAATTGATGCTAATATAATGCTGCCTGTGCCATGTGTGGTGCGGCAGGCAGGTGAGAATGGACATTCATTTTCATTTTAATTTGAAATGCATAAACAACAAGAAGGATGGGTTACTATCTGCAATCTTCAGCCAATCAGGCGCCCTCAACAAGACGTGGTCCCCTTGCTTCCTCACTACCTATGCGCAACTTGCTACCACACTCAACATTCCCTACCATTGACCCAAGATACCTCAATTTTACATTCTTCCTGTCTTCTGCAAGTGCCTCGCCAACGGTCCTGACCCTGTCCACTGTGAACCTACGGATGTCTGTAGAGGCTGTCAGTTAATCAAAATAGCTAGCATCTCCAGGGGGCACAACTATCTTCATCACTTCCACCATCCATCAGTTTGGCTGCCCCAAAGGGCTTGACAACTGCAGGACAGGCATCTTCTGATCATCTAGCCACCACACCTTTTCTGAGTGGGCGCAGTGTGTGTGCTATCCAATCTCTAACCCCAACCCCATAATGTTTTGCCTGTGCATTTGAAGAATAATGGCTACAGGTTTCTGAAGCGACAAAGCCGTTGAGGTTTCAAGAGATTCAGACAGGCTGAGTGAGTGGGAAAGACCACGGCTGAAAGAATATAATGTGGGTAAGTGTGAGGTTATCCACCTTAGGAGGAGAAACAGAAATGTACAGTATTTATGGAATAGTGAGCAGTTGGAAAGTGTTGCTGTCTGAAGGGACATAGATGCCTTTGTTCACCCACAGCTCGCATGAAGGTGCAGAAAGCAATGTGGAAGGATACCAATGTGTTTCATTTCCAAGGTTTGAGCACAGGAGCAAAGAAGATTGCTCCAATTGTATCGAACTCTGGGGAGACAGCCTCCTTCAGCCTCCTTAATCAAAGATTTACCATAATGGAGGGCAGTGGATGTTCATCAGACTGATTCCTTGAATGGTCAGGCTATCCCATATGAAGAGATCAAGGATAGTTGGCCTGAGTTCTCTAGAGTTTCAAACAACGAGCAGTATTCTCATAGAAACTTAAGAAATTCTTCAAGGGTTCAATAAATTTCTCGGCACTAATGACATCTAGGAACATGGGGACTGTGCAGGAATATGGTGTTGAGGTAGATTGTCAGCCATGATCTAGAATGGCAGAGGAGGCTTGAGTGGGTGAATATCCTGCTCCTATATTCTTATGACAACATTTTCAAGAAGAGGAAGTGGAGATTAGTGATTGGATGGCAGTTTGGGAAGGGGTATGATGGCAAGTTCAGCCAGGTGAGGTAATGACTGAGGAGCTGTCGACTATGTTAGCTAATGTGGACACCATGAAGAGAAGTTATAGATTCATAGAGTCATAGAGTAATACAGCATGGAAACAGGCCCTTTGGCCCAAACTGGTCCATGCTGACCATGGAGCCCACTCAGCTACTTCTAGTTGCCCATATTTGGTCCATATCCCTCGAAACCCTTCCTATCCATGTGCCTATCCAAATGGTTTTTTTAATGTTACTATTGTACCTGCCTCAACCACTTTCTCTGGCAGCCAATTCCATATACTCACCACTCTCCCCGTAAAGAAATTGCCCACCAGGTCCTTCTTAAGTTTTTCCCCCTCACCTCAAACCTGTGCTCTCAAGGTTTCAATTCCCCATTCCTGGGAAAAGGACTATATACATTCATTCTATCTCTGCCCCTCATGACTTTAGAGACCTCAGTAAGGTCACCCTTCATTCTCCTATGTTCCAACGAATAAAGTCCTATCCTGGCCAACCTCCCCCTATAACTCAGGCCTACTAGTCTGGCAACATCCTCATAAACCTTCTTTGCACACTTTCCAGTTTAACTATATCTTTCCTATAACAGGATGATCAAAACTGTACACAATATTCCAAGTGCAGCCTCACCAATGACTGCAACATAATGTCCCAACTCCCATACTCAGTCCCTCAACTGATGAAGGCCAACATGCTCAATGCCTTCTTCATTGCACTGCCCACCTGTGACGCTGCTTTCAACAAGCTATGTACAAGCTAGGTCCCTCTGTTCCACAACACTCCTCAGGACCTTATCATTTACTGTATAAGCCCTACCCTGGTTTGACTTTCCAAAGTGCAACACCTCACACTTATCTGTATTGAATTGCATTTGTCAATCCTCAGCCCACTTTTCCATCTGATTTAGATCCCTCTGTAATTTTTGATAACCTTCTTCACTTTCAATGATACCTCCTAATTTTGTATCATCCACAAACTTACTGATCATGCCTTGACCATTCTCATCCAGGTCATTTATGTAAATAACAAATAACAAAGGCCCCTGCACCGACTCCGGTGGCACACCACGAGTCACAGGCCTCCAGTCCGAGAAACAACCTTCAACCATCATCCTACTGTTGACCCAGTTTTGAATCTGCTAGCTTTCCCTGGATCCCATGCAACCTAACTTTTATGACTATCCTGCTGTGCGGGACCTTGTCAAAGGCCTTACTAACGTCCATATGGACAACATACACTACCCTACCTTCATCCATCCTTTTGGTTTCCTCTTTGAAAAACTCTAAAAGATTTGTCAGACATGACTTCCTGCTCACAAATCCGTGTTGACTTTCCCTGATAAGACCTTGACTACCTAAATGTTGGTTGATCCTGTCTCTCAGTATCCTCTCCAATAACTTGCCTACCACTGATGTCAGGTTCAGTGGTGGTTGACTTGTTAATAGTTTGATGTAAGTGAGGTTGAGGGAGAAGGAGGTAGGTATTGTGAACAAGATCAGTTTCAAGGGGTTGAACAGAAACTGGAGAAGGAGGCATAGGGTAGGGGCGTGCACTGCAGAAGCTACGGCCTAGTGGGTGGAGGGGAAGAGAGGGAAGCAGCAGAGACACTTAGTCTCAATATTTATGACAAAGGAGCTGTTGATGGAGCAGACAGGTCAGTTTGCATGAAAGAAAAGGAAAGGGTTACTTTTGCATTCCAGGAGGATCCTGAGTATAGTGAGCCATTCTTGCAGTGGTGAGCCAGGACCCAACAGTACTTTATGTAACCAACTAGATCCAGCAACAATTAGCAAATGAAGTGTTCACAATAAATACCGGCAAACCAGGTGTCCATTCATGACTGTATCCCTTGAAATTAAGAGAGTGGAAAAAAAGGCTGTATTGCAGGAATAGTCCAGATAGATTGGTGTCGTTATAGTGTGGCGTAGGGTGGAAGCGGTGTTGTGATTGAACAGATTTGTTACTGAACATTTGTGGAGCTGAGTGCATGTCCTATCGAGTCCACACCAACCCTCCAAAGAGGATCCCACCCAGACCCATACCTCCTTCTCCATCCCTGTAACCCTACATTTCCCATTGCTAATCCATCGAACCTGCACATCCCTGGACTGTGGGAGGAAACCGGAGCAAAACCACATAGACACAGAGAGAATGTGCAAACTCAACACAGACAGTCGCTTGAGGGTAGAATCAAACCCAGGTCCCTGGTGCTGTGAGGCAGCAGTGCTAACCACTGAGCCATGATGCCATGTGAAGGTCCAAAGGGCAGGCAGTGAGGAATTTGAAAGTGTAGATGTGAGTCACTTGAAGGAGTTGTTGGCAAAATGCCTGCAGCAGTTGGTAAAGGCCTGTAATTAGTCACTTTAGTGGCTCAGTTGGCCACTAGATGAAAGTGTGGTACTCCCATTCTTTACTTTCCCTGCCACTGGTAGAATGGCATGGTAGTGGTAAGGTGGCAGGCTTTGGTCAGAATATGGGGCCAGTTAATGTCCTCACCTTAACCTCCCTAAGCCCAATCAGGGCAGCACGGTGGCTCAGTGGTTAGCACTGCCGCCTCACAGCACCAGGGACCCAGGTTTGATTCCACCCTTGGGTGACAGTCTGTGTGAAGTTTGCACATTCTGCCTGTGCCTGCGTGGATTTCCTCCGGATACTCCGGTTTCCTCCCACAGTCCAAAGATGTGCAGGCTAGGTGGATTGGCCATGGAAAATTGTCCGTAGTGTTCAGGTATGTGTAGATTAGGTGGGTTTAAGGGGGATGGGTCTGGATGGGATGCTCTGAGAGTCAGTGTGGACATGTTGGGCCAAAGGGCCTGTTTCCACACTGTAGGGATTCTATGAATTCTTTGATTCAACCGAAAGAGAGCTGGTAAAATTCCACCCATTATGTGAGAACAGCAGGAGAGTTAACTCAAAAGAATAAAGGCATGGTCAATTGACATGGAGCTTGAAATCGACAAGGATGCAAAGCTCTGAGAGGAAAACAGTGGTGATATTTTGGATGAACAGCCAGCAGTCATAGTTCATCTCAGTACCAACAATACGGGTTAAATCAATGAGGTCCTTCAACAGGAGATTAGAGAGTTAGGTAGTAGATTAAAGGTGAAGACAACAAAAGATTGTAATCTCTGGATGACTTCCAGTGTCACACGCTACTGAGTATAGAAATAGGAAGATAGGTCAGATGTAGGTGTGACTAAAGGGATGGTGTTGGAGGGAAGGCTTTAGATTTTTGGATCCCTGGGACAGTTTCTTGGGGAGGTGAGACCTGTACAAGCCAGACAGATTGCACCTGAATCGGAACGGGCCCAATATCTTTGGTGAGAGGTTTGTTTGTGCTGTTAGAGAGGTTTTATACTTATTTGTAGGGGGATGGGACATAGAGCAGATATGAAGTCAGGAACAAGGACCAGTCAGATATAGAAGGAATGCTGGGACAGCCTAGTACGTGGAGAAGACGTGGACAGGTTAAGGCACATGGGAGGCCTGGAATGCTAAATTGTATCTATTTTAACGCAAGGAACTTGACTGGTAAGGCAGATAATCTTAGAGCATTGATGAGCACGTGGAAATATGGTAATGTTGCAATCAGTGAGAAGGAAGGACAGGATTGGCAACTCAACGTCGCCGGATGTAGGAGGTTCAAGCACAACAGGGGGAAAGTAATAGACCTGGGGCAACAGACAATTATTGATAAAAGAAACCAAAACTACAGTAGTGAGGGGGGATGTTGTGGAAGGATATTCAAATGAGGCCATCTGTGTAGAGCTTAGAAATAAAGAAGGGTGATAACCTTTCTGAGATCATGCTCCAGGCCTTCCAACAGTCAGAAGGAGATACAGGAGCAGATAAGCAAATCACAGAAAGGTGTGAGAGAAACAGGGCTATAGTTGTCGGGGTCTTCAACTTTTTAAGGTCTTAGTGAAAATTTGTAGCTTGAGTTATGGATGCAGTTGTTTGTTAGCTCGCTGAGCCGGTTGTTCTGTAATGTGCAGACATTTCGTTACCTCTCTAGGCAACATCATCAGTGTGACCTCTAATCGAAGTGTTGGTGTTCTGCTTCCTTCAGGATTTATATGATCCTCTGGTGTGGTGGGTCTTGTCACTTCTGGTTCTGTATTTTAGCAGCGGCCTGTATACATCTCCTTTGGTGTTACAGAACTATTTACATCCATTGACGTACCATTAGCCAGAGAGACACTAGCCTCACTACTACAAGGACCAGAAGCACCCACCCTGGACACCAACAACAACATCAGCAAGGACAGCTTACACAAAACGACTAGATTTATGCCTCACTACGCACTTCACGTTCAACGGCCAAATATACACACAGAACAACAGCACACCAAAGGGATCTCAGGTCTCATCATGGAAACAGTGATGCAGAGACTGGAACACACAGCCTTTTGTGTAATCCAACTGGAACTGTGGATAAGATACGTGGACAACATGTTCATAATAATCAAACTCACAAAAGTAGAAGAAACGCACCATCTGGTTAACAGCACCTTCGCAAACATAAAATTCACCAGACAGGAAGAAAACAACAAACAGCTCCCGTTCTTAGACTGAATGGTTGGGAAACTAACTAACAGTGAAGTCCAGACCCAAGTGTAAAGGAAGGCCACACACAGAGACCAAATCCTGAACTTCAATAGCAACCACCCTACCAAACACAAACAGAGCTGCATTAAGACACTATTTAAATGAGCCATATTATACTGCAACACCACAGAACCCTGGAGAATGGAAGAGGAACACCTGCACTAAGTATTTACTGACAATGGATACCCAAGAAGTTTCATCCGCCAATGCCTACAAAGCAAACGACAGTCAGAGGACACAGCACAACAGAAGACACTAGCAACGCTACACTACGTCAAAAATATATCGGAAATGACAACCGGACTCCTTAGACCACATAGGATCATGATTGTGCACAAACCTACTCCAACACTGTATCACATGCTATCAAAGACTAAAGACCCCATACTGACAGTAAACAGGGCTAACGTGATATACAGAATCCCATGCAGTGAGTGTAATAGACATTACATTGGACAAACAGGGAGGAAACTGATGGCCAGGGTAAACAAACACCAGCTGGAAGTAAAAAGACATAACCAATATTCACCTGTTTCAATACACACAGACAATGAAGGCCATCAATTCAACTGGGACAAAGTGACCATACTGGGACAAGTGAACACCAGAGATGCAAGGGAATTCTGAAGGCCTGGTTCTCAACATGGGACTCCATTAACAAACACATACTAACAGACCCCACACACAGACTGCTGCTAAAAAACAGAACCGGAAGTGACAAGACCCACCACACCAGAGGATCATATAAGTTCAAAACACAGGAGAACATCAACACTTTGACTGGAGGTCGCACCAATGATGTTGCCTAGAATGGTAATGAAATGTTTGCACACCACAGAACAACCAGCTCGGCAAGCTAACAAACAACTGGGATTTTAACTTTCCTAACAGTAATAGGGATTACATTAGTGTGAAAGGGTCAGATGGCGTGGAATTTTTAAAGTGCTTCTTTTTATTCATTTGAGAGGAGCATTGCTGACTGACCACACTTATTGCCTGTTCCTAGTTGCCCTTGAGAAGGTGGTGGTGAGTTGCATTTTTGAACCACTGCAGTCGTCCTGGGTTGACACACAATGCCATTACGGAGGGAATTCTAGTGTTTTGACAATAGAGGAACAGTGGTATATTTCCAAGTCAGGATGGTGAGTAGCTTGGATGAGAACTTGCAGGTGGTGGTATTCTTATGTATCTGCTGTCCTTGTCCTTCTAGATGGAAGTGGTTGTGGGTTTGGAAGGTGCTGTCTGAAGATACAGAGTGAATTTCGGCACTGTACCTTGTAGATAATACACACTGTTGCTTCTGAGCAATAGTGGTGGGGAAATTAGATGCTTGAGAGTGTGGTGCCAGTCAAGTGGGCTTCTTTGAACAGGATGGTGTCAAGATTCTTGAGTATTATTGAAGCTGCACCCATCCAGGCAAGTGGGGAATATTCCATCACACTCCTGACTTGTGCCTTGTAGATGGTCAATGGGCTTTGGGGAGTTAAGAGGTGAATTACTCACCATAGAATTCCTAGCCTTTGACCTGCTTTCATAGCCACTGTGTTTATGTTGAGTGGGGGATATGCCGGGCCATGAGGTTACAAATTGTACTGGAGTATAATTTTGAAGCTGCTTTTGGCCCCAGCACCTCATGGAACCCCATTCTTGAGTTGCTAGGTCTGTGCGAAGTCTATCCCATTTAGCTTGGTGATAGTGCCACACAACATGTTGGAGGGTATTTTAAATGTGAAGGTGGGACTTTGTCACCATTAGGACTGTGCAGTGGTCACTCTTACCAATATTGTCATGGACAGATTGAACTGCAGCTGACAGATTAGTAAAGATGAGGTCAAGTTTGTTTTTCCCTCTTGGTTCCCTCAACGTCTGCCTCAGACCCAGTCTAGCAGCTATGTCCTTTAGAACCCAACTAGCTCGATCAGTAGCACTGCTGCCGAGCCACTCTTGCTGGTGGGTATTGAAATCCCCCACCCAAAGTACATTGTGTGCCCTTGACACCCTTTGCTTCTTTCAAACGTTGTTCAACATGGAGGAGTACCTACTCGTTACCTAAGGGTAGATGGTACATGGTAATCAGCAAGAGGCTTCTTTGCCTATGTTTAATCTGAAGACACGAGACTTCATGGAGTTCAGAGTCAATGTTGAGGACTTCTAGAGCAACTGCCCTCCCGACTGTGTATCACTGTTCAGCCACCTCTGCTAGGTCTCTCCTTACGGTAGGACAGGACATATCCAGGGATGGTGACAGTGGTGTCTGGGACACTGTAAGATATGATTCCATGAGCATGACTGTGTCAGGCTGTTGCTTAACTAGTCTGTGAGACAGCTTTCCCAATGTTGGTGCAAGTCCCTAGATGTCAGTGAGGAGGACTTTACAGGGTCCACAGGGCTATTTCTGCCGTTGTCTTTTCCAGTGCCGAGGTCGATGCCAGGTGATGCATCCGGTTTCATTTCTTTGAGACTTTGTAGCAATTGGTACAACTGAGTGGCTTGCTAGGCCATTTCAGAGGGCAATTGAGAGTCAACCACATTCTGAGGGTCTGGAGTCACATGTAGGCCAGACCAGGTAAGGATGGCAGATTTCCTTCCCTAAAAGATACTAGTGAACCAGACGGGTTTTTCTGTCAATCAGCAATGGTTTCATGGTCATCTGTAGATTCTTAATTCCAGACTTTTTTTTATTGAATTCAAATTCCACCATCACATGTGTATCCAGGAGGGTTTTTCTGCCAATATGTAGATAGTCCTATACGAGGTGAGGCAGTGCTAGACCTAATCTAAAGAAATGAAGCCAGTCAAGTAGTTGAAGTTTCAGTGGGCAAGCATTTTGGGAATAGTGGTCATAACACTGTAAGTTTAAAAATCATTCTGGAAAGGGATAAGGATAGTACGGAAACTGAGAGTCTAAACTGAGCAAAAGTTGATTTCAATATCGTCAGACAGGATATGGAAAACATAGACTGGAGCATCTGCTTGCAGGCAAGTCTACATTTGGAAAGTGGGAGTTGTTTAAATGTAGTATAGTGAGTATTCAGGGCCAGCATGTTCCTGTAAGAGGGAAGGGCAAGGGAAGCAAGTTCACGAAACTCTGGATATCAAGGGATATCAAGAGTCTTATGAAGAATAAGAATATGTCAGACACAGTGCAATAAAAACAGAGGAGACCCTTCAAAAGTATAGAGAGTACAGGAAGATGTTTAAAAAGAAATTAGCAGGGCAAATAGGGGCAATGAAATATCTTCGGCAGATAGGTCAAGAAAAACCGCAAGCCTTTTTATGAGTATACTAAGAGTAGGAGGGTTACTAGGGAAAGGGTAGGAACTATTAAAGACCAAAAGGGCAACCTGAGCATGGAGCTAATAGATGTGGATGAGATCTTAAATGAAAATTTCTCATTTGTATTGAGCTGGGAATTTCAGTTGGGATGGTGAAGTTTAGGATCATGCTAAGTTTAATAACGAGCAGGTATTAGATGTTTTTTAATGGACATACAGGCAAATCGCCAGGACCAGATGAGGTGCATTCCAGTCTGCTACAGGGGGTAAGGGACGAGATTCCTGGGGCCCTGGTGGAGATAATTAAGACTTCACCAGCCACAGATGTAGTGGCAGATGACTGGAGGAAAAGCCAAAGTGGTTCATTTGTTCAAGAAGGGCAGCAATTAGTTTGGCGTCAGTGGTAGGAAAATTATTGGAAAAAAATTATGAAGGACAGGGTTACTCAACAAAAGGTTTGGATTGATTAGGGATAGGCATCAGAGAATTGTTAGAGGGAGAACCTGCTTGAGTTTTTGAAAAGGTGACTACATTTATTGAGGAGGGAGTGTAGTTGATGGGGTTTACATGGAGCTCAGTAAGTCCTTTGGCAAGGCCCAGATGGAAAGCTAGTCCATGGGATCCAAGACAATTTGCCAAACTGGATCGGAAATTGGCTTACAATTAGGAGGCAAAGGGTGATGATGGAGGGTTGTTTTTGTAATTGGAAGCCTGTGACCAATGGTATACCACAGGGATCAGTGCTGGGACCCTTGATGTTTGTTACGTACATTAACAACTTGGATGTAAATGTAGAACATATAATTTGCAAGTCTGAAGATGACATGAAAATTGATAGTGTTGTTGATATGAGGAGGATAGTCACAGGCTACAGACTAATATTGATCAGCTTGTACATTGAGTAGAGAAATGCCTGATGAAATTTAATCCAAATAGGTGTGAGATGATGCATTTTGGGAGGTCTGATAAGGGAAGGACATACACAATAAATAGTAGGACTTTAGTGTGTACTGAGGAACAAAGGGAAGATGGTGTACAAGTCCATGGATCCCTGAAGGTGTTAGCACAGGGCTGTGAAGAAGGTTTACCAATGCTTGCCTTCATTCGCATAGAACATAGAAGCAAAACGTTGTCGCTGTTGCAACTTTGTAAAGCATTGGTTATGCCAGAGACAGAATACTGTAAGTAGTTCTGGTCGCCACACTGTCAGAAGGACATGATTGTCTGATAACAAACATAATTCTATCTTGCTGTCTAATAACACAAGTCACTCCAATCTCCCATCTGCTTTCCAACACCATACACAATCACAATGTCCTGCAAAATGACAAGTAAAGCTGTAAACTATTGTCCCAAACGAATCAAAATTATATCCAACAATAGTCAGAGCTCAAAATTAATACGCAATAATAAAAGGAATTCAAAACTATTATTTGATAATACAAATATTTTATGTCACAAATACCAGAATAGCTCCAGCATCTGTTCAATAACACACACAGCTCTAAGGTACTGCTGAGCAATACAATTCTAAACTGTGCTGAATAACACAAATACTCCCAGAGTTCAATAATGAAGGAATTGCGACTGACTGCCAATGTTACAAATATCTTGAACCTGGTCTACAATATAAATACAACAGTATCCAACTGTTCGATAGCACAAAGAACTCCAATATGTGGTTCAACGTGCACAACACAAACAATAAAATGCAAGGTATGAAACTCCTTTCAAGTAATTTCCATACTACTCTCCAATAACACTATTGCGCAACTTTAAACTAGTCCCTTCCAATTCAAGCAATTTCAGCCTCTAATCTAGTGAAGAACAATTATAACTACGGTCCAAGAAAATGCACAACTCCAAGTTACTCCCAAATATTATGAAAAAGTGGACCATTCTGAAATATTGTTGAAAGACGCTCTCCATCCTGTCTTTCATCTAATAACACTGGCCAGTAAGTTTCAAACTACAAACCAGTAAGGAAGGCAATTCCAATTTACTGTCCAATAATACACAAAAACAACTATCTCAAATCTTACATACTTTTGACTAAATGTCAGTTTGCAGTTTCATGGAGGCTTAAAATGTAATGCAATCTCTCACTGACTGTTACCAATCACTACATACTCTGTGCCTATGGCAGCTTTCTCAGCTGATGCTAACTCCATTCTACTATCTACTGTTCACAGAACAACTCACTCTTCCCTGGATGTCCACTAAAAGAAGAACATGCATGCCACCTTTAAAAGGGCCCTGTGTATCCTGATAAGTGTTGGCAATCTGGCATTCTTTGACAACAAAATGGCACAGCAGTGACAAAGCCACATTGATCAGGGTACATAGTCAGTGCGGTTGACACTCCCTCACACATACAACCCCATTCTCCCATTCTAGTCGCTGTTAACCACCAGGGTACACACTTTACCAGTACTTAAATATATCCTATTTAAACCCTTTCTATGCCAATGCTGCTCTGCCCCCAATGCCCAGACTACACCTGATTCTTCAGTTCTGGAAAAGCTACCCATTAGTCTTGAAATATTAACTTAGTTTTCTCTGCACAGGTGTTGCCAGACGTACAGCATTCTTTGCACTTGTTTCAGATTTCCAGCATTGGCAGTATTTTGCTAACATTTTTGAAGGTGGTTAGTCACTGAAATACATTTACAGAAAGCTGCAGAAGTCTTTAACAGCAGAACATAAGTCCACTACCACAAAGGAAAAAAGAACAAGATACAGCTGTATATAAAAACAAATAGAAAAATCTTAAGACAATTATCAAACAAAGTTTCAACCTGTTTTGCAATACAATTCTTTCTCACAGGTACTGAATTCCAATAACATCAATTGGAATCATAACACTGGGCATTAATACTCAAAACTCACAACTGTTGAAGAATCAAGGACCAATCTGTATTCTGAGAACAGAACAAATTCAAGCTACTGCCAAATATTATTACCACAAAACTTTAATAACTCCCCAATAATACGGGTGCATCCAAAAACTTTCCAATTACACATATAATTACAGCCTGCTACTCAATGGCAAAGAATTCCAAACTGCTGGAAAATAACTCATGTGTCCCCAAGCCACAAAGATATAACCCGCAACAATCCAAACTACTGATCCACTATAAGGAAATTCAACCTACTGTCTCATAACATACATAAATTCAATTTTCTGTCAAGTAGCACAGTTACAAACTGTTATATGATAAAGCACAAAGCTCCAAAATATTGTCCATTAATACATACAAATTGAACCTCTTGTTTTATATAAGACTGACAATTCCAACTTCCTTTCCAATAACACTAACAATCCAATAACAAGTTCGACACTAATCTATATTCCAAGACAAGCAACACTTCAGCCTATGTCCGAAGATATATGCAATTGCAACCCACTATCCAGCTATCCACTCCAGCCAATTGCTTAGTGACGTCTACTACTCCAGACAACTGCCAGATCACACAGGCATCTCAAATCAGACTACTGAGCAAAAATACAAAAGCTTCCTACCTACTTCAGACCCACAAAATCCTGTCAAATAATGCTCAACATTCCACATACTATCTCATAGCACTCCAAACCATTGTCTAAGGACAGTCACATATCAGTCAGTTCTGAAAAAGGGTCACTGAACCCAAAACATTAACTCTGTTTTCTGACCACAGATGCTGGCCAATCTGCTCAGCTTTCCCAGCAATTTCTGTTTTTGAGGCACATATCCAATGAACAAGCAATCAATCCTCTTCAAAAAAATCACCAAACTCAGAATTGCACCCTCGTAATGTGCATTGCTCCATTCTACTGTTCAATATGCACTGAACATCAACTCACTATCCAAACACCAGCAACTCCAACATACTGCACAAGAATAGTAACCCCAACATATCGTTCAATACCATCGAAAATTCCAGACTGTACTCCAATAACACACACAATTCCAAGAGCTTGGGGTATTGTTCTTTGTTGAAAGTTTGCACTGAAGTTGAAGTCATCTTTGATCTCTGAGTGGTGGAGTAGACTTGAGGAGCCATATAAGCACTCCTGCTTCTAATCATTATATTTTTGAATTGTACTGTTACAACTTACTAATAACACCCTCCAATCCAATTCCCTATCAAATAATTCATTCAAATCTGAACTGTTGGCAAATATTAAAGAATCTCCAGTAACAGTCCAATGGACAAATTGATCCTCCGCTTGCCTGCATCAGGATGTAGTTTCACTCTAAGAAGTGAGCACAAAAATTGAATTTAGCACTCGAGTGAAATGCTGAGGGAGTTAACTCTCAAATTCGACCATTGCCTGCCAATGCCTCAAGGATTGCAATGGCTCAAAGTAGGCAGCTCACAGCCAATTCTCAAGTGGGAAGTCAAACTGTTCTGACCAGTTACCTTCTGATTAAAATTTGATTTCTTGCACTGAGTGTCTCAGTGGTCAAATGCACTGTTGCAATGTATTCCCTCCGCTCTGTTGGCTAGACTGGTTGTATGAGTTAGACTGCCAGGCCTAATGGGATTGCTGCTTTAAACATAGGCAATAGCAGGGGCACCATTGGACCAGGTAAGGACAAACCAGCCCAGATGCTCACTCTTCATTTCTATCCAAGGTGCATCACATGTGTGCAAACGGATTTGAGAAAAAATTCTTTCTATAGTCAAACAGACTGTCGACGTTCACTGTCCCTGTTCACAGATGAGCAATGGCCATTCAGTCAATGAAACGATGGCTGCAGTAAAATAAAAGCTGGTAACGTGGCAGTGATTTTGCTGGACTGATAATCCAGAACCCAACGCTAATGTTCTGGGGTCATGTGTTCAAATCGTGCCCTTGAAGGTGGTAAAAAGAACTAGCCTAATGACAGCCATCTAACAGTATCAATTATTGTGACAACTATTTGATTCAATAAGATCTTTAAAGGAAATCTGCTGCCCTTATCTGGGCTATTGTATCTGTGTTGATTCGGAGCCAGAGCAAAAGGAGGGACTCCTAACTCCTGTCTAGATGCTTTTTTTTTCATTCACTCATGGACATTGGCATCACTGGCTGGCCAACATTTATTGCCGGTCACTAGTTGCCTCTGAACTGAGTGGTTTGCTAGGCCATATAAGAAAGCAGTTGAGAGTCAACCACATTGGTGTGGGTCTGGAGTCACTTATAGGCCAAACCAAGTAAGGATGGCAGATTTCCTTCCCTGAAGGACATTAGTGAACCAGATGAGTTTTTCTGACAATCGACAGTAGTCTCATGGCCATCAGTAGATTTTTAATTACAGATTCTTACTGAAGTCAAATTCCACCATCTGCCAGGGCGGGATTCAAAGCTGGGATATGGGAAAGGCAATAAATGCTAGTCTTAGCCCAGTGATGCCCATGTCCTGCGAGTGAATGAAAAAAGTCAGTATTTTCAGCCGAAAGGGGACGAAATTGAGAGGAAACTGAGGAAAAGCAAAATGAAAGACATTGTTCAAACCAAGTGTTTTCATCCGTTCAGAATCTTCTGTTAGGCAAGAATGGGATTAAATATTAGGAGGTTTCTGTGTGATGCATTAGGTGTTTGGAGATTTTCCTTTTCCATTAGATTTGATTTGTCAAATGTTCTGAAGGATTAATTTACCCAGAGAAAAGTGAACCTGTGGAACAGAGTGCCAGTTTGAGCC
Source organism: Ginglymostoma cirratum (assembly GCA_024137785.1). Lineage (NCBI taxonomy): Eukaryota > Metazoa > Chordata > Chondrichthyes > Orectolobiformes > Ginglymostomatidae > Ginglymostoma > Ginglymostoma cirratum. The sequence goes on along the minus strand of JAHRHZ010000070.1, from coordinate 1,626,806 downwards.
ATAGCTGATGATTGGTTGAATTCTTTCAAATAACATTGACTCTTGTCTTTGGCTGGAGGCAGAGGTATGAACTGCATGATATTAAAATTAGGGCAAAATTAGGTTTCAAACATGTAAGGTGGATCATGGGGATGGAGGTGCGGGTGGAATGGGAGAGGAATTTCCCCTGAAGTGTTGGGACTTTTCTTTTCAATCCTCTCCCAGAATAGCACATGTCTCTTGGTTGAAGTTGGGATCACCTGTATTGTGATGCAGCAAATAGATATGAAAGGCAGGACAATCTCTTCCATCTTTTCCTGTTCATCTGCCTGTGTGTTCTAAATTCAGAAGTGGACACCACAGATGAAAGAACCAGGGTGTCTCCCATCCACATCACCAATGAAACTTTCAAATTTATTTAATTGTTTCCACTAGCAATCTTACAACTGTGCCTTTGTGAAGTGTCAAACAGCTACAAAGAATCAATGTTAAATTCGCCATTTATTTATTTCTGTTGAATTGTTTGAAATGTATTGGATTGAACAGTGAAGCGCCCAATGCCATCACTTCAGGAGGACCAACTGGGAGGAACCAGACTGTGGCAGGGACTGAAAATGACATCGGTCATGCTGCAGCCATTAAACATCAGGGGTCCTTTAGTTTTGCTTGTGTCTGTGATTTCAACTTCTACATGCTCTTGGGCTCAGTAACGCCTGCCTGATAGGCTCTGCCTGTGATACTCAAAAACAGGAACAAAGAGATGGAGAAGTGCACATCGGATTCCATTTTACTGAAATACACCCCTAGTGAACAAATGAATTTTAAAAAAAAACAAGCTTAGAAATTAAACAGAGACCATTACAAAATGGTTAGTTTATCAAATGACAGTGGCACTCACTCTTATATGTAGACACATGTGTTGAACCAGACAGCATTGAAGTAAAATACCCTGCCACTTACTTTACACACTTCCAAGGATGAAAAATGACTACACATTTGCTTGGGTGTTTGCCTGATGTTGGTCGAGGAGAACTCACTAAGTGCTCTCAGGCTAATGATTTTTCTCCCTCTGATTTGCAGCTCTGTTTTCAGAGAAGGCACTTGGAAGAGGGTCATTTCAGACATTTTAGACCCTTCATCTGGAACTCCACAAGCCACTACAAACACTGGGGGGAGAGATAATAATGTGGACAACATGAAAAAGATATTTGTTCTTTTCCCTCGTTTCCTGTATCTGATCTGAAGCCCGTATGAGGGAGCCCTTATGTGTAAAAGCATAAGGAGCGCATTCTTCTGCTGTCAAGGAGAGTTGTTGCCCTCAAGTGCTCTTGTACCTAGTGTCTCATTGAGAGGAATTCCGCATGAGAAAAGACACAAGTGTGCACTTGACACAGCATTGACAGCTTAAGACGGTGCCATTCAACCTGGGGCAAGACACTTCTGGCAAACATAAACAGTGCATGACGAAAAGAAAACATAAAGGGATGTGCCAGGCAACAACTCAAATAAAGCAGCTCCCCAAAGCTTGCTCATTAGTCCTTTGCCACATTGAAGAACTTGAGTTGGGGGCTCAGGCCAGATAGAGGAGCAAAGAAGGAAACAGTCAAGGGAGTCAAATAGACAAAGAAAAGTTGAATGGGATGGGGGAAGGCTTCGGGGGATATGGGTTATGTGGGGGGCTGTCCCAGTGAGGAGAGCACCAAACCGGCAATTAAAGAAAATAAAGGCATGGATTTTAACCCCTGGCTAGCTTCATAGAATTCCTACAGTGTGGCAGCAGGCCATTCAGTCCATCAGGTCCACACCAACTCTCTGAAGAGCATCCCACCCAGACCCACACCCCCAAGGTATCCCTGTAACCCTGCATCTCCCGTGGCTAACCCACCTAGCTTGCACATTCCTGAACACTATGGGCAATTTAGCATGGCCAATACACCTAACCTGCACATCTCTCAACTCTTGGGGACAACTGGAGCACCCAGAAGAAACCCAGGCAGACAGAGGGAAAATTTGCAAACTCCACACAGACTGTTGCTCAAGGCTGAAATCAAACCCAGGTCCCTGGTGCTGTGAGGCAGCAGTGCTAACCACTGAATTACCATGGTATTCGTTAGGAAACCATACAAGCAAACTCCATCCCTCTCACAACAGTGCGCAACCTGGCTGAGTTTTATATCAAATCTCATTGAACTCCTGTCAGCCAACATCATACCTGACTTCAACAGGATGTGGATAATCACGTAGCCCAGAGGCTTCACCGTGACACAAGGGAGGAGTTGTGATCGGTTTCGGTAGCCTCATGTCTGGGAAGAAGTCGAGTTGATTCAGAGATAGATTTTCTTTAAGAATCTCATGTAGGACTTTCTCTGCTGTGAGGTTCTTAGATTTGAATCTGAATTTCAATGCTTACATTCTTGGGGCAATTTTGCCTCATAAATGCCAGTCACTAGGTAGGTTGGTCAGTTCAAAGTCTTCACTTATTTACTGACCAGAACGCAGCTTGGATGTCAGCATTCTGAAATTCACCCTGCTCTTACTGAGTAGGCACCATGAAGACCCATGTAAAACTGGTTGGATCCTTCTTTCCCTATGCATGCCTTGTCATGGTGATGTCATTGCAATTTTCACTTCTGGTTTGAATGGGGAACCCTCCCGCCCTTTTCCATCATGTGGCAATGCCCCTATACTTACAGACTTCCTTTCTATGTTCCTTTCTCCCAAGAGGAATCAGAGAGCTGAGACCTTGTTATTGCCTCTCTTCAGAGATTATGCTGATCACTGATGTGTCAGCAAACTGCAAAATCCCACAAAATGCAATAAAATTAGTGACCATTGAGAGACTTTTCTTTAATCAGCTATTCATCTGCAGAATATGGGCCTTCATGGCAAGATCATCAATTGTCACCCAATTGCCCTTTGAGATAACAATGTGTGGAGCTGGATGAACACAGCAGGCCAAGCAGCATCATAGGAGCAGGAAAGCTTGACGTTTCAGGCCTAGACCCTT
>JAHRHZ010000070.1:1596453-1618820 GCA_024137785.1 Ginglymostoma cirratum | reverse complement strand
CTCTGATGCTGCTTGGCCTGCTGTGTTCATCCAGCTCTACACCTTGTTATCTCAGATTCTCCAGCATCTGCAGTTCCTACTATCTCTGAAACAACTCTCGGAGAAGGTTGACCTACCCTCAATTCTGGCAAGGCCCCCTGCAGGCCACTTGATTGCCTGAATGACGCTCAAACTTCCCAAAGGAATTTGATGTGGCTCTCACTCGCTGCATTAGATTCTGCCTCACGTGTAGAGAACCTGAAGATTATAAACAGCATTTTAAGCTTCTATTGTTTCACTTTGAAGATATATGTGGAATGTATGTTTGCGCAACATCTCCATTCCCCATGCACAATTTTTGACAATAGGGTTAATCAGTCTTCGATCATTTACCTGCAGCGTCTGATCTACATTGTTGAAAAGAATGATACAGAGGTATTCTTCTTCTTCTTCTTCAGTTCTGGGTCCAAAGGCAGTTTCAAACACTGCAACCTCACCACAGGTAGACCAAGAAAGCAGGTCCCAAATCTACCCCAGCCAGAACAGAGATTGAAATGAGTGCTGCTGGTACCAATCTGATTCAAGCCAGCCAACTCAACCCCAAATAAGTCAGAGTTGCTATGGCGGCAGACATTTTTGCACCCTGTTGCATGTTGTCGCTCGGAGCTATGGTTAGTGACAATACAGGCTCCAATTCCTTTTCATGGCTGACCAAAAATCTCTCTAACTCTTAGTTAGAGGAAGACTCTCAGCATCTGCCACTGGCATGTGGAAGAAAGATTTACAATTTGATATTTTACTCATTTGACCAGATTATGAATGAGTCCTGAAGTTAGACCTGATCCTGGAGCCTCTGGCTCAGAGGCATGGAATCTGCACACTGCTCCACAAGAGCTTAATAGGAATACAGAAGGTAAATAAAATTAATCTAAAGATAATGAAGGGAGGACTTATAATTCTCTCATGTGAAATAATTAATGTTTTCCTAAAACTGCATTCAGTTCTTGTCTCCCTGCCATAGGAAAGATATTGTTAAACTTGAAAGGGTTCAGAAAAGATTTACAAGGATGTTGCCAAAGTTGGAGGGTTTGGGTTATACAGAGAAGCTGAATATGCTGGGGCTATTATCCCTGTAGCATCGGAGGCTGAAGGATGACCTTGTAGAGGTTTATAAAATCATGAGGGGCATGGATAGGGTGAATAGCCAAGGTCTTCTTCCTGGGTTAGGGGAATCCAAACTAGACGGCATAGGTTTAAGGTGAGAGGGAAAAGATTTAAAAGGGACCTGAGGACTACCTTTTTCACACAGAGGGTGGTGCGTGTATGGATCAAGCTGCCAGAAGAAGTGGTTAAGGCTGGTAGAATGACAATATTTAAAAGGCATCTGGTTGGGTACATGAAAAGGAATGGTTTAGAGAAATATGGGCCAAATGCTGGCAAATGGGACTCGATTAATTAAGGTTTATTAATTAATTAATATATGGTGAGCATGGATGAGTTGGACTGAAGGGTCTGCTTCCGTGCTGTACAACTTTATGACTCTATCTGGTGCATAAATAAATTTGCTGCAAATTAAACAGATTAAATAGAATTCATAGAATAGAAAAAGGCCATTCAGCCCAACAGACCTATACAAGTGCTTACTTTCCATAAAAGCCTTGCCCATGCTCAACATTATTTTACGCTATCAACACTTTCTCTTCATTTCTCCCTCATTTGCTTATATTTTTTTCCCCTTTATAATATGCTTATGCTATTCACATTGAACAGCTGTGTGTTGCCATTGCTTCCACATTTTCACCACTCTATTTTTTGACTGTACAACAAGAATGAACAAAACATGGCAGTGCCACCCACATGCCGGGAATGAATGAGAAGAAGTACATGCTGTGAGATTCCCAGGCTGCAAATATTCTGAAGAATATTGGGCAGAGTATAGTAACTCGTCTATGCTGGTAGGATGATACTTGTGGAAAGACTTGTCCAATACCAGGCTTCTAACAATGGCTAAGGCCGCACGAGAGAAGGAAGTAAATAAAGGGATTGAAAGGAAATGTTGTAAATCATTCGATACATGAGATTGTGGAACACCTATTTTTATTCTTTTCTCTCTGTTAGGAGACTTAAATGAAAGAAATATTTTGAGCAAATTGATTCTGCTTTAGCTTTTATCGCCTGGTTTCCATCACTCCTCATATTTATGGATTTCTGATTTATTACTTTGAAAAATGTTTGAATTTCTTGTTGAATTTTTGATATTTTTGTTGAATGAATTGACAGATTCATTTTCTTTGCTTTGTATTTATTTATTCTCCTCATACTTTGAATTTATTGCAGTTTAGTGAGAAGAACATTTGAGTCAGGGTCTACAGTGAAATGCCGCAGTGAGGGTCTTTTATAGGAAAGGTGAAACCTGGGAATGAAGAGTCCAAATTATCCTTGCAGATCAGACTCCTCTTGGTCTCACAAGAACTAAGTTCCTCCAATTGCAGACACTTCTCTTGTTTGATCTTAACTTGTAGGGAAGTCACAGCAGCTGAAATCATTTTTCAAACGGTATAAAGTCATGACTTTCCAATTAATCAAAGAGGACAGCAGATGTTGCATTTCAAAATTGGGAATGTCTGGGCCCAATGGCTAGAGGGCACATCAGTTTCCTGATTGTTATCATTTGCCAATGGCCAGATTTCCAGCATTTTTTTGTTCCTTACTGTCAACGTGAAAACTCTCATTGAGCTTCCACTACGTACAGCGTTAAAATGCAGTGACAGCTTTAAAGGATATAAAGCTCCCTGGTTATAGATTAGATGCATCTATTGGGCCTTCTCAAGGATAGATCAGCTGATTGAAAGGGGATAAAAGAACACTTAGAGGAGTGAGAAACACTAGATGCAAATGTAGAGTTGTGGAAAGGTCTAATGCCAGTCAAGGGGCTCAAAATCATAGAAGCATAATGTGGTTGTAGAAAGAGGCTAGTCATCACATTATGTCTGTGGCTGATCCCTCCAACAGCAACCAAACATGTCCCACGCCCTGGTCCTTTCCTTGTAACCCTGCTGTTTCTTTTTCAGGTGCTGACTCAATTCTCTCCTGAAAGCCTTAGACTCAGGGATTGCATTTCAGACCCTAACCACCCACTGCAGGAAAGAAACCCTTTTCCCTATATTGCTTTTGGTTCCCTTGCTATCCCCCTTAAGATGATCTCCTCATTTTCAAGCCTTTCTGCAAAGATTTTGTTCATTCAGGGAATCCTGTTTCAGGAAAGATATTATTAAGCTTCAGAGGGTTCAGAAAATATTTACCAGGATGTTGTCAGGAATGGAGGGTTTGAGTTATAAGGAGAGACTGGACAGGCTGGGACTTTTTTTCACTGGAGCAGAGGAGGTTGTGGGATGACCTTACAGAGGGTTATAAACTCATGAGGGGTATAGATAAGGTGAATGGCAAGTGAATTTTCCCTCGGGTGGGGGATTTCAGGACCATGGGGAATAATTTTAAGGTGAGAGGAGAAAGAGTTAAAAAAGACACGAGGAAAAACGTTTTTACAGAGTGGTTCGTATGTAGAATGAACTTCCAGGTGGATGCAGGTACAAATACAACATTTAAAAGAATAATAAATGTTGGAGGGATATGGACAAAGCACATACAGATGGGATTAGTTTAGATTGGGATTATGTCGGCATGGACTGGTTGGATTGAAGGGTCCATTTCCTTGCTGTACATCTCTGTGACTCTATGAATCTCGACCATCGATGTCTAGCCAGCATTTATTACCCATCCCTACTTAGCCTTCTGAAGTGGTGGTGTGCAACTTTCTTGTTCCCTTAAAATCAATGTGTTTTCGGTACATCCACAGTGCTGATAAAGATTTTCAGCCAGTGATACTGAAGGAGCAATGATATATTTCTAAGTCGGGGTGCTGAGTGACTTGGAGAGGAGATTGCTGGAGATGGCATTCCCATGCATCTGCTGTCCTTGTCCTTTTAGATGATAGAGGTCACAGTTTGGAAGATGCTGTTTAAGGAGTCACAGAATCACAGAATTGTTACAAGACAGAAGGAGGCCATTTGGCCCAATGTGCCTGCAGTGGTTCTATTGCCTCGTGCCTTCTTTCATATCCCTCCAAACCATTGTATCTAAATAATCATCCTATGCCCTTTGAATGTCAAATGACTCATGCTGTGTTTCTGCAATGCATCTTATAGATAGTACATATCACTGCTACTGTGCATCCGTGGTGGAGGACATGAATGTTGAAATTAGTAGGGTGGAGGGCATGAATGTTGAAATTAGAAGGGTTCCAATCAATTGGGCTGCATTGACCTCGATGGTATCAAGTTCCTTGAGTGTTATTGGAACTGTACTCAGCCCGGAAAGTGAAGATTATCCCATCACAATGCTGATTGTACCACTCCTCTTAGCTTTTTCTCCCATTTCGTCCAAATTGTCCTGATAATTGAAGACCCTTGTCCCTAGAACCATCATTTTTTTCTGAACCCTCTCTAAAACTTTCACATCTTTGCTAATCTACAATGCCCTGAATTGGGTGCAATACGTCAGCTAGGACCAAGCCAAAGTTTTAGACAGATTAGTCATAACAATCCTGTTTTTGTATCCCTGCTCTATAAGGTTCAGGTCCAGTTAGCCTTCCTAATCACTTTCTCAATCTGCCCTGTGTCCTTCAACAATTTTCAAACAAAAATGTCAAATCCCATCTTTTCCTGCAAACAATTCTCACACCCGCCAGGTTAGCTTCATTTTAGATTGTCTCACATTCTCCTTCCTGATAAATTATACTCACATTTTCAGCTTTGCCATGTGCCCATCCATTCTCCCAGCCTCTCTACATCTTCCTGAAGGCCATCATTATCCTCCTTACAGCTCATGTTACTTACAAACTTTGAGTTAACTACAAATATTAAAATTGTGTTTTGCATGTGTGGACATGTGAGTCATTTAAATTGACCCAGGGAAGGACTATTCCTGTTACTGTCCTGAGGGAACATGTCTATGTACACGTCCTCCAGTTGGGAACACAATCATGCATTACTACTTTCTATTTCTGTCGCTCAGCCACTATCATATCCATCAATACTCCGTTTATTCTAATCAACTCAACTTTGTTGGCCAATCTAATTTGTGACATATCCTCAAATATCTTTTCAGAAGTCCATATACACTTCGTCAACCACATCATCCTCATTAACCCCACAATATCACCCCATGAGAGAAAAAAACTCAGAAACAGTTAAACATGATTTGTTTTTATAGTCCATATTGGCTTCAGGATCAAGGAAGGAGAACTGGCATGCAAACATAATGGATTTAACAACCTTTAATAAACTTAGCTGCTCTCCAGCTCTATCCCACGACATTCTATGCTGTTATTGTGGTGTTAAGGGAAGTTATGCTAACAATGAACCTATTCATGAGAAAGAGTCACTCATGTACATAAAGGAAAACCAACATCTATATTAGAAACAAGAGTCAACTTGACTTTTATCCATTATCTTCTCACGTACAAAAATGTGTCTTAGCCTGTCAGAGCTTTATCTGTTTTATATAGTATTTTAATACATTTTGTATCATTTGGTATGAAGCCCAGTCACCAAATGACAAAGTACCCTGAAATTCACGATGAGCACTGCTATGGGAAGCCCATGAGCAGAAAGCAGTTAGGAATGAGTAATTGTGAACATGAGAGTTACATGATGGATGAGGCAAGCTGCAGATGGAATATTGATGATGGGTAGTGAGTTACATATGGAATCAATAGATGGCTGGTAGGAAAGTTCATATAGAATGATATACCACGGGGAGTGTTATACAAGAATCGACTTGAAATACCTCTAGCAATGGAATATGTGAAGGATAACAGGCAGGTAAAATCCAGTCACTTCATCAAGTGACTCTCATGTTGTCGCGAAAGTTAGCTATTTTCTGTCAAGGCTTATGAACATTATCAGAGCTGTTGAATTGGATCACGACTAAAAATCAATGGAAGGTGTTTTGCATTGCTGATATTCTATAGTGGAGCATTTATTTGAAAATAATAGCCCTCAATTCTTCAGTTCTACTATTATCCAGGAAACACATCAAGAAAGGAAGGAAGGAAATACAATACTCCATAGATAAGCTTGTGAAACTAAAAGGGGCATGTGAGGTTTAATGCTCCTCAGCAGCAGCCAAAGGGAATCACCAGGTCAACAATCAAAAGGGGAGGGGGAAGGTGCACATATTTCTATCTTAAGTTGCTGTCATTTTCAGCAAACTGTATCCACCCCTTTCATAAATTGTTTCCATTCAGAGTTAATATCAGGTATTCTCAAAGGGAAAGCACCCCACCCATCTCGCAATGTAATAAGGAATTTCATCTACCACCTTGAGCGAGCAAGAGGGGATATTAATGAAGCTGAAATAAAAATCTATGGAGTGATTTTTCTGTCTGGAGTATTGGGAAAGGAGGGAGGCGGTGAATAGAAGCCTCGCTCCATTCCCAAAAGAAAACCCACCTCTCTCAATATTCAAAATACTTTAGTTTTGAAGTACAGAAAGGAGATATCAATCTCGCTTTGAATCACCAGGGTCTTATCTGTTTGTGCAAACCACAGCTACCAATCAGTGAAAAGATGCTTCAAGCCCTAGTTTAGATCACACTGCCCTTTGCAACTACTTTGCTCTCTTAAACAAGACAGAATGCCTAGTTTATTTGAAAAGCTTTCTGCCTTGATGTAATTCTGCCTCTCTCAAATGAATGTCAAATTGATGAGGTCTATAACTTTGTGGTGCAGTTTGTCTGCCATTTGTCTATTGATTTTTATTTTGCCCTCTCCTTTCTGAAGGTCTTCACTCCTTGCTGCTGGTTTCTTCTCAACATCCTCCACTACGTTCCTCAGGTGATTGTCCTCTGTGTGTAATCTGAGACTGAAAGCATTAGCGGGCTATCTAACTGCTGTGGAGAATGTTCAGACACAACTATATACATGACAGACAAATTAATCAATGGTCACACACATAGCAACACATGCATAAACATGGAAAAAAACACACTGAGCTCACGCCAACACATACATAACAACACAAAATGATACATACTAAAGTATAACCTAACCATATACACAAATACGCATGCACACAGACATATATACATGTAAATAAGCACTCAGAACCATATCTCTAAAAACATACTGAAAACAACAAATGCTGGAGATCACAGCAAATCAGGCAGCATTCATGGAGAGACAGCAAGTTAACGTAGACTCAAAATGTTAGCTTGCATTCTCTCCACGGATGCTGCCTGACCCGATGTCATCTTCAGCACTCTCTGTTTCTGTACAGATTCCAGCATCTGCAGGAATTTGCTCCTACATTGTTTCCAATTGTTGACATACAAATTTCCCAGATAAATACATGCACATAGAGATAGAGACATATGCACACAGTCACACATACAATGACATACACACAAACAGACATACACCACTACAAAGTCATAGATGTTCAACATAAGAATATACACATCTGCATTTACACATGAACATATATAAACACAGCCTCGACTTACGATGCACGCTCATATACACAAATACACTTCCTCTGTAATATATCACTGCTGATCCATTGAAAGGAGATGCTATGAAGAGAAACATATTGATGGTTCAATTAAAAAAAGCGATGTTAGATTGACACGGTGTTATTCAGAATGATGCATACACCAGTCCATTATGATAGTACTGTCAAAAAGTAATGCTACCTCCCATTATCGTTCTCTCATTTAATCCATATTGCTTCTTAGTGTACACCGCACCCTTCAATACAAAACTAGATCATTACCATTTCCATGGTGAAGCAATAAACCAAACTAAGCCTATTTACTAAATTACCCCAAAAGAAGAAATAGCACGATTCCACTTTTTGTGCCTTTTGTTTTAACATGAAACAGAACCAACTCAGGCAAATGATATTTCAAAACACAAGAAATATTTCATTTTGAATAGATAAAACCTTTCACAACAACAAGCATTGGTATCACTCCCACACAAATTTGTGAACAGGTAACACACAGACCCAAAAGTCTTCTGTGCTATATTCACACAGGATACATCAGATAAACTATCCAATAAAGCTTTCGGTTTTGAGTTTCATAAATAAAATATTCATCAGCAAAGAGCATCCCTACAAGCCCTTTCTCCCTCAGGGCATGACAGCCCCGAAAATATAGTTTTCCAGAGTTCCATTTCAACTAACCAACTAAAAACATCTCTTTTCACAGATTGGTCACTTCTGAGAAAACATCGAGCTCTTTAGTATCTTGAACAGATTTTAGATCTTTTTAGCCAACTCACACAGTAGGGCTCCTGTCTCCTTTCTGTCAATTAGAAATATTAGAAGAATCACTTTTCCTGAGAGTGATGCGCTTCTTCCCTACAGACTGGTCTGTGTTCTGCTTTCACTGTCTATGTCCCCCTTCACCCATCCAGCTCCTCTGCTTGTAGCTCTCCTTTGTATCAGGCAGCTACATGGCTTCCTTTTGAATGTCCTTCCTGCTGTTCCTGGTACCTTACAACTGATCCATTTACAATTGACATAAAGTCTTAAAAATCATTTTCAAGCAATCTTAAAATGATGGACCTTACAAAGAAATTACAAAGTTTCCTTTCTGCACTGCTTTTTGGTCGTTCACAAGAGTGTACTCTATCTTTGGCTATAACATTGACTAACGTATTACATTAGCACTCAGAGTAATCAGTGCTGATACATTTGAACAAGGAACAAGGAACTCAGCCCTTTCAGCCTGTTCCCTCACTCAGTAAAGGGAAAGTCACCAGATTCTTACTAGACCATAGAGTGTTCTGTCATTAGAGAGAGGTGACTGGTGGTGGTTTAACCTGAGGCTCATCATGCCTTAAAATGGGAGAGATTGAGAAGGAGAGTCCTTCATGGTAACCTCCTCAGCTGGTACAGCAATTGAACCCATACTGTTTGTATCACTCGACGTCTGAAACCAACGAAGCTAACTGGGACATGCCCCTCCCCACTCCTCCCCAAATTCAATAAGATGAACATTGATCTGATTATAACCTCAACTCTACATTCCTACATACCCCCAATGGTCTTTCATCCCTTGGTAATCAAATGATATACTTCATGCTTATTTCTTAGTGTTTTCTTTGATGTAATAGGCTTTTTAAAACCACAACCACAATAGGTTATAAAGGTTACCTATACAATATCCTCGCTCTAAACAGATAACCTTTCAACTTCATCCGCAGATACCTACTAAACAGACAACAACAGGCAGACAGAATACGCACTAACACACACACTGCCCTAAATCGAGAACATATCAGAACTGACAATAGGACTCCTAAGACCACCAGGAATCATGGTGGCCCACAAGCCCACAGCCACTCTATGACAAATACTTACAAGGATTAAAGCCCCCATTCCCACAACATACAGAACCAACGCAGTTTACAAAATACCATGCAACATTACATCGGACAGGCAGGAAGGAAACTAGCCATCAGAATACACGAACATCAGCTCGCAGCAAAAAAGCATGACATTAATATCAGTACACTCAGACAATAAAGGCCATCAGTTTAACTGGGACAAGGTAACCATAGTAGCCCTAGCCAAACATAGACACGCACAGGAATTCCTCGAGGCGTGGTTCTCCATCCGTAATACAATCAACAAATACATAGAATTGGACCCCATATACAAACCCATACAGATCAAAACTGGAAATGACAGTACTCACCATACCAGACCGGACAGTATAAATTCCAAGCGGAGTAGAACAACATCGCTTCATCGGAGGCTCCATTGATGATATCACCTAGCGTGGTGATGAAACATCTGAACAAAAACAAGCCAGATCAGCGAGCAAGTCAACAACCCCAAACCTCTAAAAGTCACCTCTCAACCTCCTACCCTCCAGTGAAAACAAGTCCCAGCCTTTCCTTATAACTCAAATACTCCATTCTCAGCAACATCCTGGTAAATCTCTCCTTAATCCTCTCCAGCTTAATAATATCCTCCCTATAACATGGTGACCAGAACTGGACAGAGTACTCCAGAAGAGGTCTCACCAATGTGCAGTACGTCCTCAATATAATGTCCCAAATCATATATTCAAAATTCTGCCACCAATCCTCATTCCAGGTATTATTCTCAGTTTACTGATACCTTGTGGGGAAGGACGTTCACACAATTTTGTCACACAATCATGACAAACAGTAAATAGCTTGATGACAATCCAATTTGGCAGTCAGACAGGGTTTTGATTTAACATTTCAGCAGAAATATAGCATCTCCCCCAAAGCAGCACTCCTACAGAAGTTTCAGCTTCAATTTTTGCGTTCAACCCCAAAAGTGGGAATTGGATCCAGCATCTTATAATTCAGAGACGAGAGCCCAACCAACTAAGAGATTAAGATTGATGATAAAATAGGCAGCTAGCAGATGGATAATACCAATGCAAAACAGGCTGGAAATTGAAACATTTGGAGTGAAAATGCAAAAATAAATAAGAAAAGACAAAAGAAAGCATGTGAAGAGACTGGCAGCTAACATATAATGGAATCCTTTTTTTCAAAAGGCATATAAATAATAAAAAGATAATTAAGTTGGTAGAACAGATTGGATCTCTAAAGGAGCTTTGTATATTGAGGCAAAAGACAAAGTTGATATACTAAATTGGTATTTTGCACCTGTCTTACAAAATGAAGACTTAAACCAATTAATTGCAAAATGAAGGGTACTGAGGCAACAGCTGGGCTAAAAATCAATAAAGAAGTGATATTCCTTCAGCTATTTGTCCTTAAAATGGATAAGTCATGATGGGCAAATGAGATTCATCTAAGGATGCAGAGGCAAGCAAGAGTGGTTACTGCAGAGGCATGGGCTACAATTTTCCAACACTCCTGGGGTACAGAATGGTGCCAGAGAACTGGAGAACTACAAATATCTCAGATCTAGCCTTTACTTTGTTATTAAGCCCGCCCATAAGGGTGGTGCTATTGCTGTCTGGTGTACTGACCTCTACATTGCAAAGGCTGAGTGCCAGCTCTCAGATACCTCCTCCTATCTCCCCCAGACCATGACCCCCATCATGGAACATTAGGCTCTTGTGTCCATCATGGTCATTAACCTCATTTCATTACGTGATCTCCTCCATACTGCCTCCAAGCTCATAGTCTTTCAACTTCACTCAGCTCGCTTGTACCTCCTTCTAAAAATCCACAAACAGGACGACATGGTGGCTCAGTGGTTAGCACTGCTGCCTCACAGCGTCGGGGCCCGGGTTTGATTCCACCCTCAGGCAACTGCCTGTGTGGAGTTTGCACATTCTCCCCGTGTCTGCGTGGGTTTCCTCTGGGTGCTCCGGTTTCCTCCCACAGCCCGAAGATGTGCAGGCTAGGTGGATTGACCTGGGCATTGCTTCTGCCTGGTCCTGCTCCACAGAACTCATCACTTCCTACTCTGACTCAGTTTCTTTCTCCCCTTGTCCAGTCCCTTCCCACTTACACCTGTGATTCCTCTGACGTTTTTTGTAAATTTCAGAATTTCCAGTCTGGGGGTTCCAGTTGCCTCCTCTTCACCATGGATGTGCAATCCCTTTACATGTCTATCCCCCATCAAGGTGGTCTCAGGACTTTATGCTTCTTCCTGGAAAAAAAAAGCCTGAACTGTCCCCATCCACCACCAGCCTACTCTGCTTGGCTGAGCTTGTCCTCACTCTGAACAACTTCTCTTTTAACAGGGGCCGGGCATGGGTACCTGCATGAATCTCAGTTATGCCTGTCTCTTTGTGTGGTACGTGGAACATTCCTTGTTTCAGTAGTAATCCAGCCCCCACCCACAACTCTTTCTCCAGTAAATCAGGAAGTCATTGGTGCTGCTTCCCCCTCTTATCTGGAATTGGAAAGGTTTATCAATTTTGCAACCAATTTGCACCCAGATTCACCTTCACCCAGTCCATCTCTGATTCTTCCCTTCCTTTCCTTGACATCACTGTTTCCATTTCTGGGGATAGACTAGCCACAGATATCCACTACAAAGTAATTGATTACCACAGTTACCTTAACGGTACATCCTCACACCCTGATTTCTTTTAAGGCTCTCCTCCATTCTCCATGTTCCTTCTTTTCCATCGCTTCTGTTCTGAGGATGCCATCTTCAACAAGGGAGCCTCTGAAATGTCCACTTCTTCCTCAACTGAGGATTCCTCAGCACCATTTTTGGCAGGGCCCTCAGCTAGGTCTGGCCCAACTCCAGCACTTCAGCCCTCACCGCCTCTTTTCCCTTCCACAACAGCAATAGGGTCCTCCTCGTCCTCACCTACCATTCCACCAGAGGATCATTAGCCGCCATTTCTGCCACCTTCAGTGGGATGCCACCACTAGACACATATTCTCCTCCTCTCCCATGTCAGCATTCTGTAAGGACTGTTCCCTTTGGAACACCCTGGTCCATTCCTTCTTCACTCCCAACACATCCACAGCCCCATGGCACCTTCCCCTGCAACAGCAGAAGGTGTAACACCTGCCTGCTTACTTCCTCCCTCCTTCTTGTATCTAAGAGCCCAAACACCTTCCAGGAGAAGCAGTGCTTTATCTGCAGTTCACTCAATGTAGTCTACTGCATTCACTATTCACAATGTAGCCTCCTCTACACTGGGAAAACGAAAACAAAAAACCGCATGACAGAACATTTGCATTCTGTCTGAAAAAGAGACCCTGAGTTTCCAGTTGCCTGCCACTTCATCACACTGCCTTGTTCCCTTGCCAACATCTCTGTCTCAGGCTTGCTGCAGTGCTCCAGTGAAGCTCAAAGGAATTTTAAGACCAGTACCTCATTTTCCACCTGCGAACTCTACAGTCTTCTGGACTCAATGTCAAGTTCAACAATTTTAGGGCTTGAGACACCTTATTCATTCCTTACCTCAAACCCACACACTAGGCCTTGTTATCACATGGTCTGCTATTACACACAACCCATTGTTAGCCACTTATAGTCTACATCAGCATCTATCCATTCTCCTAGGCTAACCATTATCCATTCCTTTGTGTGTCCAATTGTTCTTCTCTCTTTTTGAACTCTATCTCCACCTATCGTTTACTACTTACTTCCTCCCTCACCTTATCTTCTGCGTGAAACCAACATTTTCCTAGCTACCATCAGTTCTGAGAAAGGGTCACTGGACCCAAAATATTAAGATTTCGCTCCACAGGTGCTGCCAGACCTACTGAGTTTTTCCAACATTTTCCATTTTTGTTTTTGATTTAAAGCATCCACAGTTTTTTTTTTTAACAAACGTTACACCCCTGTTTGATAAATTCCATAAGGTTGCACTCTGGTCTGTAGGCCAGTCAATTTGAACTCAATGGTGGGAAAGTTTTGGAAACAATAATTGAGTACGTCATCAAAAAGACTTGGCAAAATGTAGATGAACTGAACCAAGCCAGTAAAGGACAAATCTTGTTTAACCTAACTTTCTTGAGTTTTTTTTTGTTGATATAACAAAGAGGGTAATACAATTGAGGTGGTGTACATGGACTTCCAAAAGGCATTAAATAATGTTCCACCTAATGGGCTTCTTTAGCAAAGTCTGGGTCTGTGGAATAAACGGAACAGGAGCAGTATGGATACAAATTGGGTGACTAACCAGGAAACAGAATGTAATGGTGAATATCTTTCTTTCAGGCTGGAAGAAAGCACACATTGGGATTTTTTTTTTGAAAAGTTGCTTGTGCTAATATGTAGTAATGATATAAGCATGGATGTAGAGCACAAAATTTCAAAATCTGAAGATGATAAAATACCTTGAAATATAATAAACTGTGAGGATGACAGTGGTAAACTTCAAAAGGACATAGGCAGGACAAAGCAGCCCATTTATTTGACATCCCAGTAATATTTACACCACGTCAATGCAAGGCAATGACCGTTTCTACTAAGAGATGATCTAGCCATCAACCCTTGACATTCAATATTATTACCAGTACTGAATGCCCCGCTTTCAAAATCTGGGATTACCAATGAGCAGAAGCTGATCTGGACCAGCCATGCAAACACTGTGGCAGCAGGACCACATCAGAGGCTAGGAATTCCGCAATGAATTACTCACCTCCTGACTTCCAAAGACCTGCCCACAGCCTACAAAGTACAAATCAGGAGTGTAATGGAATAATTCCTACTTGCCTGCTTGAGTGCAGTTCTAACGATCTAGGACAAAACAGCCTGAATAATTGGCACTAAATGCACAAAACATTTACTCCCTCCAACACCGATGCACAGTAGCAGCAGTGTGTACTATCGACAAGGTGCACCGCAGGAATTCACCAAGATTCCTTTGACAGACCTTTCAAGCCCACAACCACTTCAATCTAGAAGGACAAGGGCAGCAGATACTTCGGAACACCACCTCCTGCAAGTTCCCCTGAAGCCTACTCACCTTCCTGACTTGGAAATATATCGGTCTTTCCTTCAGTACCTCTGGGACAAAATCCTGAAACTGTCTCCCTAATGGTATTGTAAGGGTACTTATACCACAACAACGGTTCAAAAAGGCAGCTCAACATCACCTTCTCAAGGGCAGTTAGGGATGGACAATAAGTGTTGGCCCAGCCATTGATGCCTACATCAGTTGAATGATGTTTCAAACTATTTCTCTTCATCTATTCAGTTCAGACCCTTCGTTGCTGTTGTGTCCAGAAGCATCTTAATTACTCAAGTGGAAAATGAAGTGCTATTCCTCCAGCTTGAGTGGAACTTCACTAGAACACTTGCAGCAAGCCTAGGTTGAAAAAATATCATTGGAATTATATGCTTTATGCACTGTGCTCAAACAGCAGCAGGTTATTTTGTAGCTTTCTGATTTTGGCCCTGTTTAGCATGATAAACTCGAAAAAAGTTTAGAGAACCTTATGCTAGATGTAAATATTTTAATTCATAACAGCATGACAGCGCTCCACATACTATTAGATAGTTAGAATATAAAATATGCATGCATATTGTTTGAAATATCATATTTTGATTTATTACTGTGATGAATAGTAAAGGTATTCTCTTTCACCTCCAATCAGTTTAGTTGGGACTGTTAGATACCAAAGAATAGTTTGTTCTCTGCAGCAAAGACAGAGAGTTCTGAAGGCACTGTTGCCTGCCTGGTGCCAAGTTTCAGAACATCTCTTCTTTGTTGGAGGTGAATTGGAGTGGGAGGGAATGATCCAGTTGTCATGGTCTACGTAGGTATTACTAGGAAATAGGATTTGCTGAGGGATTAGCTGTAGCTTAAAACTAAATTATAAAGCAGAACTACAAAGTTAATATTCTCCGATTACAAAGTGAACCCTGAGCATCAGGTAAACAAGGTTAGAGAGCTAAATGCATGACTTAAAGATTGGTGTAGGAGAAATGGGTTCTGAGTCATGGGGTGCTGGTACCAGACCTGGGAAAGAGAAAGCTGTTCCATTGGGATAGCTTTCATTTTGCACACGCTGGGTCTTGGAAAATCATGCAAGTAGGGTTGTAGCCCAGGCTTTAACTTAACTAGTACAGAGAGGATTCAGTTGAAGGGAAGCTTAAAAATCAAAATTGAATGAGAGAACAGGGGTGCAGAGTAGTGAAGAGGTGAATGATAATCAAAGTTTGATAGGAAGGGGTAGAAAATATATAGAAGAGCGCAACAGCAACATCAAGAGTAATAATGTTAAAAAGTCAAAGCTTAAGGGTTTTTAAAACTATAGATCAGAATGTGTCCAGCATTTGTAACAAGGTAAATAAGTTGATGGTATAAATAGAAATAAATGACAAAGACTTGACAGCTCATTGTTACAGGGTCATCAGCACTGGGAACCCAAAATTCAACATTTGAAGGAACAGACAAAAGGGAAATGGGATATTTTTATCAATAAAGGATAATATCAATGAAGTGGCAAATAGTGATATAGGTGAAATAGACTATGATAGAACAAACAAAGAACAAAGAAAATTACAGCACAGGAACAGGCCTTTCGGCCCTCCAAGCCTGCGCCGATCCAGATCCTCTGTCTAAACCTGTCATCTATTTTCTAAGGGTCTGTAACCCTTTGCTCCCTGTCCATCCATGTACCTGTCCAGATACATCTTAAAAGACACTAACGTGTCTGCGTCTACCACTTCCGCTGGCAACGTGTTCCAGGCACCCACCACCCACCACATGATGTGTAATCAGTTTGGTTGGAAATAAGGAATAGCAAAGTAGTCACAGGAAAGCCTCATCTATAGGCCCTGCTGTGTTGTCTTCCTGTAAGACAATGTATGCATTGGGAAATATTGGAGGCATGTAAGAAGGGCAATAAAGAGAGTGTGGAGCCCTTGGAGAATGCACCTGAGGAATTAATAACAGGGAAGAGGGAAATGGCAGATCATTTAAATGAAGATTCTGCATTGATCTTCATTGTGTAGGACATATGAATATCACAAAAATAATAGATAAAGGAAGGTGCTAATGGGAAGAACATCTTATAACTGTCTCTATCATGAGGGAGAATGTATTTGATAAACTAATGGGACTGATGTCACCTGTACCCAATAGTCTGCATCCGAGGGTTTTAAAGAAAGCAGTTGCAGAAATACTGGAGGCATAGGTCAAAATATCCCAGAACAGCATCAATACTATCCTTTAATAACAAAGCTATCTCACCCACTTTTCCCTTTTGCCTGTTCTTTCAAATGTTGAAAACCCTTGAATATTGTGTTCCCAGTCTTGTCACCCTGTAACCATAAGCTACCAAGTCTTTGTCATTTACTTCTATATATGCCATCACTCATCTACCTTGTTACAAATGCCAGACACCTTCAGATCTATAGCTTTAAACAGTCTTAAGCTTTGACTTTTTATCGTTATTACTTACCTGATTCTGGGAGAGTTCCAGTGAATCGGAAAATCCTTAATGTGACACCCAGTTCAAGAAGAGAGAGACAAAAAATGGCAAAATAAAGGCCAGTTAGCCTAGCATCTGTCATTAGAAAGAATGAAACCATCAAGGCTTGGGTTCATTCTGTACTTGCCAACATTTTTTTCCAACAGAGCCATTCTGAAGCCGTTTTGTTGGTTATATTCACAACAGATTATGTGAAAGGGTCAATACCTAACAAGCCAAAAATATTCTGAATTGAGAGGCTAATTCAGGGAACATGCACCTAGCAAGCTCATTGCAACTACTGCCATTGTAGGAAAAGGTTGGCACGCACTTTATTTCACACTCGCCACACCTACTTCCTCAGCTCACCAGCATCTACCAGGAAGGAATTTTTATGTAGCAAATAAATTTCAGAAGGCAGTGCCCCTTTAATTATGGGTGTTGAGATTTGATGGTACTTGTCATGTGATAAAGCATTTCTTTTGGTAAGCAGATGGATGCGGAGGTTAGCCAAAGTAAACAGTTGTCGGAGCAAGTTTGGGTTTTTCACAGCTGACTGAACTTGGGTGTTACAGTAGCACCTGTATCAGAAGACGGCTGCTTCCAAAGATCAACGTATTCCTCGAAGCTTTGCATGGCTCCAACCTTTTTTTAATAGGAATCTGCAGCTTAAACACCTGCTGATCATCTCCAGAACCGCAGAAAGAGCAAAGCAAAAAGCAGGGAAGTGCTGATAGGAGCTCGGAACAGATGGTTCATCGACTGCTCTGGCACTGTGTGTGAGCAAAACAATGGAGTCAGAAGGCAACAACATGAGCAGTTAGCTTATTCCAAGTTTGGCATGGCTGGATTTTATATTTAGCATAAAAATCTCATAAATACCTTGGCTGGGAGGGGGAAAAGTAACTTGATATTTTAGGAATTTAAATCTGGCTCCAATCAATTGTGTTTCCTCAGCCAGTAAATAGTAAGTGTGCAATTAGAAGGCAGTATTTTTTGTCCACTTTCTAGCCACCCTTTCTTAAGGAATTGCCTCTTGCTGGGTCCTGACATCCACAAAGATTCACTGATGTTGTACTCATTGTTCTGTATGTGTAGATGTTCTGATCAAAAGTGTATTGTGTTACTTTCTGCTCTGACCAGCAAAAGCAACTAATCAGAGGCGAAAATCCTGGTTAATTTTCACATATGCCAACCTGAGGCTAGCTGCAAAACAGTAACCACTCCTTTAATTAAGTTTGGTATCTGGAATTTCCTGCAAACCCAGAATATGGGCAAGGCCATGCCAGCTAATTTGGAGATTTGAGCCTAATGGTGCCTTACCCACCGATTCTGTCTTGCCGTGCCTGGACAACCATTGTCTGCTGACCTGGCCTTGACCCACCACATCAATCCAGGCCTTTCACATTAGGTATTTCTTAGAGGTGACAGCCTGTACTATCGCCGGACTGTTAATCCAGAGACCAAGATAATGTTCTGGGAGCCTGGTTCGAATCCCACCATGGCTGATGATGGAATTTGATTTCAATAAAAATCGGGAATCAAGAGTCCAATGATGACCATGAATCCAATATGAATTGTTGGGGAAAAGCCCATCTAGTTCACTAATGTCCTTTAGGGATAGAAACTGCCATTCTCACCTGGTCTGTCCTACAAGTGACTCCAGACCAACAGCAATGTGGCTGACTCGTAACTGCCCTCTGGGCAATTAGTGATGGGCAATAAATGATGGTCTGGCCTGTGATGCCCTCACTCTGTTAATGACTTTTTTAAAAAACTGCCTGTGGTATACTCCTGCCATTTTAACATTGCTCCTACATCTTCAGTTTCACTAGGCAATCCCATTGTACCAGTGGCAGACTTTGGTCTTTCTGTAGTGCCTGACTCCCTCTCAGTGTTAGCAATCCCACTAGGTATCCTCCTTGCAAGACCTCTGCCTCAAGTTGAGCTTACGATAGCAGGTGAAAATGTTACCTCAGTGAGGCACCATTGCTGCAAGGACAGTCGTGACCCACATATCAAACCTGGGACCACCAAACCATGTGACAGTGTGCCCTTAACTAGTAGATTATGGGAAATATCTGTGCAGCACCAGTAAATAGTTTGATCAAAGTCAATGAGTTTTTTGTTTAATATCAATGTTTCCCAAATATCTACTTCAATTTTCCCATCAATGTCAGGGTGCCATTTTCTTGAGTTGGGGCACATTTCCAAAGGATCTTCACTATCCTGTCAATACACTTTCTCCATTGTATGAAAACTATCGGACCTTGAGGGACACCACAGCACAATTTTGCCCTCACATACTGTCTCTACACATTTCATCTCAGGCAAGGGTCACCAACTCTGAGTGTCAGTAAAATGCTTTCCTCAGCATCAAACGCTTATGGATTCAAATACTACTGCAGGTACTTGAGCTGTTAATTTGGGTTCTGTTCAAAGTATTGAAGCACTTACTTCATGCAAAGGCTCTGCCCACCCTCTCAGATCGATGGAAAAGGTCCCACTTCACTCATAAAAGGAAAAGCAATGGAATTCTCTCCAGAACCCTGGCCTACATTTATTCCTCAACAGATTATCAGGTCATTCCTGCATTGCTCTTTGTCGGACCTTGTTCTGCACAAATGCCATGGTTCCTGCAATACGATGATGGCTACACGTACGAAAAACTTAATTGGTTGCAAAGCACTTAGGGCTGTCCTGAGATTGCTAGTCCTTCATTAGGAACGGAAATCCTTGGCTTATTTTCTTCCCTTCCTAACAGCAAGAGATACTGAGAGCAATATGAACAGCGCAGCTTTTGCCCTGCCTGAGTCCAGAAAATGCATTATAGGCCTGCTATCAAAGCAGGGACCTTCTGACATCTGTATCCAGCAGTAAGCTGGGCAGTTCCTTTCCCCAATAAGATATGGGAGGAGCTGCATCTAAACTGCCCCCTGACTCATTCAGACCTGTTAATTCTCTGTGAAGCTATGGGCGGCCACATTACCATTGGGGAGATGTTGGAGGACAAAATGATATTGCGAAGTCAATCAGAAAAGTTTCATCAAAGGCAGAACCAAAATCCCACTATACGTTCAAAGCCTGCGGGTGATGCATTAGTTGGGGTGTTCCAAATTTAGTGTCTAATTAAATGTCACATTGTGTAGATTGAGAAAATATATGGCTTATTCTTATCGAGACTTTTTTTTTGCCGTCAGTTTTAGGACATCACTGAAGGTGCCACATCTGATCCCATGAGTATTTGATTTACATAATTGTAATTCCATTAATTAGAGTAGGTGGGCTGGGGGTTGCTATATTCACTGGCTAATGCTACCTGGGGCAGTGGAAACTAGTCAAGCAATTCAGTCTAATAGTCTGTATCATCACCACTGAGTCTGCATGTTCTATAATAACCAAATTCAATTCACCTTTGGCAAACAAAACAAGCGAAACCGTAGTGTGCAACCATTAGAGCAATCTAATGAAATATAACACAAGGCACTACTGTGTTGTCTTTCAGCTTATTTAGGAAACTCGTACCAATGTCCTCGGTTAACATCACAGTAGTGCCAATTAGCTTCTTCAAGGTCTTACCTTGAATTCTTGTTTGCACGGGGATATTTGCACTCAGAGAAAAACACATAATCAGGTGAAAAGCAAAAGTAGTCATAAGAGATAGAGCAAATTCGGATATGAATGTATATTATACCCATAATTACACAACACCAAAAAGTGCCCCATCTTATGTACCCGTATATCGAACCTTGTGCCCTAATGAATTCCACCTCAATATAACAGCTCTGCTGCCCCAAGGCTATTACGGCACACATTTAAATTCCCTGCAATTATTCTAGTTCTGAATAGGTTTAAAAGTACGCCAAGAATTTTCGGTGCAGCAGGAATCAAAGTCATATTTCTTGCATTTTATGGCCATTTCAAAATTATCCTGACTAAAATTGGCTTTGAATTTTCAGTTTCGTTGAATGTATTCTTACAGCACAGCTTAAGTCACATTAAAAGTTGGAAAGCTTCCACCACTTCACTTTCTTAAATGTGCTGTGCCTAATATGCATGGATGATGGTTATATGGCTCCAAACTTTAATTTTCATATTGTTATGATCTTGGCAGAGACCTGCAATATTTTCACTTTTAGTTTAGAATCCAAAAATCTGGGTATCTGCTACAGGAATAAAGGTTAGATTTACAGCTTCATTCCACAAAAATCGAAGAACATGATCACTGTTAACTGCGCTCTGTCTTAAATAGTCATCTACATTAAATATACTTAAAGTATATTGAGAACAGTTCCTTATATTTTACAGGAGAAGGCAATGGCCTAGTGATATTATCGCTGGACTGTTAATCCAGAGAGCCAGATAATGTTCTGGCGTCCTGGGTTTGAATCCTGCCACAGCAGATAGTGAAATTTGAATTCAACAAATGTCTGGAATTAGGAGCCTAATGATGACCGTGAATCCATTGTTGATTGTTGGAAAAACCCATCTGTTTCACCATTGCCCTTTAGGGAAGGAAACTGCCATCCTTACCCGATCTGGCCTACATGTGACTCCAGACCCACAGCAAGTAGGGATGGGCAATAAATGCTGCCTAGCCAGTGACGCCCTCATCCCGTAAATGAATAAAGAAAAAAAAACCTGAACCTGCCAAGTTCCCTTCTAAACTGATTTGAATTAGA
This sequence comes from Ginglymostoma cirratum, assembly GCA_024137785.1. Taxonomy (NCBI): domain Eukaryota; kingdom Metazoa; phylum Chordata; class Chondrichthyes; order Orectolobiformes; family Ginglymostomatidae; genus Ginglymostoma; species Ginglymostoma cirratum. The sequence goes on along the minus strand of JAHRHZ010000070.1, from coordinate 1,597,243 downwards.
CCCCTAGTAACTCAAGTCAGATACTTACTGGAATTAGAAGATTTATTACTTTGTCTGAGGATTGTTTCAGAGATTTCTTGGGCATTTTGCTTACTGCAATAAGATTGTCTGTTTGAATGTCTTCCAACAATCTTATAGTTGCAGAAGAAAAATGCACCAACATCAATGTCCTTGACCAGGACAACATCCCCAGCATTGAGGCACTGACCACCCTTGAATGGCTACAATGGGCTGGGCGTGTCATCTGCATGACTGACAAGAGACTCCCCAGTTGGGTGCTCGACTCTCAGCTTCAAAATGGCAGGCTAGCCCTAGGTAGACAGAGGAAGCACTTCAGTGACCCCCTCAAGGCCTCGCTGGTGAAGTGCAGCATTCCCACAGACAACTGGGATTCACTGGCCCAAGACTGTCCAAAGTGGAGGAAGAGCATCCAGGAAAGCATCTAGCACCTTGAGACTTGCTTTTGAGAAGGAGTGTGCTGCCACACCAATGCCCCACCAACCCCTTCATATGACCACCACTTGCCCCAAGTGTAACAGCGCCTACGGTAGCCACATTGATATGTAGAGCCACAAACAGACTCCACAGAGGGTAAGAGATTCATCCTCGTCTGTGAGGAACTGCTGATGATGACGATGATGATCACTCTTGCAGATTTCTCAGTCAACGTAAACATCACTAATGACTTAAGCAAAGCTACCTCAGGTCAGAATACTCCTAGCTTGAATATACTTTCTCTCTCTCACACACACACACACACACACACACACACACACACACACACACACAC
>JAHRHZ010000070.1:1570926-1596443 GCA_024137785.1 Ginglymostoma cirratum | reverse complement strand
ACACACACACACACACACACACACACACACACACACACACACACACAGTTGTTTTCATTCATCTTGGTTATCCCAGAAAATTATCACACTGCTCAGAGTCCCACAAGGGTTTTAAATCCTTTAGCTGATATGCAATATGCATCTGTCACCAGTTTGTTCTGAACTAAAAACCAAATGGCTTGAATACTGCACCACATCTGCCATCTATTCACCCTAATGAATAACCTAATGTTGATCCTTTGATATTCCCATTTTTATTTCAAAGGCAACTTGGTCACATAATCATTTACCAGAAACCGGGTGCTTTATCAGAAAGACCTTTCACAGACATTGAGTTCAGGTAAGGCTGATGAACTCAGGGCTTGTTAAAGAACATGGGCTTTGGACGTCGTAGCTATTACAAAAACTTCGCTGAGAGATGGACAATACTGGCAGCTCAATGTTCTAGGTTTTAGATGCTATAGGAATAGCAGAAAAGGAGGCAAGAAAGTCGGCGGTGGGGGGAGAGTTCATTTTTGATTATGGAATACATTACTGTTGTAACTAGGAAAGATAGTTCTGAAAATACATCCAGTGAAAATATTTGAGTAGAAATCACAAATAAGAAAGGAAAGATCACTTTGATGTGATTGTACTATAGGCCCCCCCAATAGTAAGAGGGAAACTAAGAAAGAAATATGAAGGGAGATCTCAGATATACATAAGCATAATAAAATTGTAATAATAGGGGATTTTAATTTTCCAAACATTGAGTGGGACTACCACAGTGTTAAAGGTTCAGATGGTGAAGAGTTTGTCATGTGTTCAAGAAAATTTTCTTTAGCAATATGTGGATGCTCCTATTAGAAAAGGAGCAAAACTAGACTTTCTTTTGACAACAAGGCAGGGCAGGTGGCTGAAGTAAAAGTGGGGGAACACTTTGGGTCCAGCGATCATAATTCTATTAGTTTCAAAATGGTTATGGAAAAGGATGAGTCTTCCATAAAAGTTAATGTTTTTGATTGGAGTAAGGCAAGTTGTAATGGGTATGAGACAAGAACTTTCAAATGTTCATTGGAGTAGACCGTTTTCAGGTAAATGGACTTTTGACAAGTTCAAGAGCGTGATGACGATAGTTCAGAGGCATTTTGCTGCTGTTAGAGTGAAGGGTAAGGCTGGTAAGGTTAAGGAACAATGGATAAATAAACATGTTGATGTTCTGGTCAAGAATAACAGGTAATCTTATTTTAGATATATACAACATGGTTCAATTGGATCTCTTAATCAATATAAAGAGTGTAGGAGCATTCTTAAGAGAGAAATCAGGAAGGCAAAGAGGGGATATGAGATAGCATTGGCAGATAAGGTTAAGGATAATCCAAAGAGATTCTACAAATGCATTAAAAGCTACAGGGTAACTAGAGAGAGGGTAGGGCCTCTTAAAGATCAAGGAGGTTGTCTTTGTGTTGAACCCAGGAGATATGAGAGATGCTAAATGAATATTTCACGCCAGTTTTAACTGTGGAGAAAGAAATGGAGATGAGAGAAATAAACTTTGATGTTTTGAAATTAATTAGAATCCCTACAGTATGGAAACAGGCTCTTCAGCCCAACAAGTCCACACAGACCCTTGGAGCATCCCACCCAGACCCCTCCCCCTATAACCCACACACCCCTGAACACTATGGGCAATTTATCATGGCCAATCCACCAAACCTGCACACCTTTGGACTGTGGGAGGAAACCCACACAGACACAGGGAGAATTTGCAAACTCCACACAGACAGTCACCTGGGGCTGGAATTGAACCTGGGTCCCTGGCACTGTGAGGCTGCAGTGCTAACCACTGAGCCACCAATTCACAGTTCACATTACAGAAGAGGAAGTTTAGGAGGTCTTAGAGAACGTAGAGGTGGATAAATCTCCAGGACCTGATCTAATGTGTCCCAAAACGTTATGGGGATTCAGAGAGAAAATTACAAAACCCTTGCAGAAATACTTTTATAAGTACAGATGAGGTACCTGATGATGGAGGGTGTTTTATGTTGTACGTTTGTTGAAGAAAGGTTGTGAGGAGACACTGGGGAATTATAGACTTATGAGTCTGACTTCAGTTGTAGGTAAATTGTTGCAGGTGACTAGAAAAGATAGGATTTATGGATCATTAGAGAGGCAGAAATTGATTAGGGGGAGTCAGTATGGTTTTGTGTGAGGAAAATCATGTCTCACAAACTTAATTGAGTTTTTTGAGTAAGTTACCAAAAAGATTAATGATAGCAAAACGTAGACATTGTTTATTTTAGTAAAGCCTTTGACAAGGCTTCACAAGGTAGACTAATCAGTAAAATTAGATAACATGGGATTCAGGGCGAACTTGCCAATTGGATACATAATTGGCTTAATGGCAGGAGACAGATAGTAATGGTGGAGGGTTGCTTTTCGGACTGGAGGCCTGTGACCAACAGTGTTCCACAGGAATCAGTTCTGAGTCGTCTTTTGTTTGTCATTTATATAAATGATTTGGATAAGGATATGGAAGGCATAGTTCGTAAGTTTGTGGACAACACCAAAATTAGTGGCATAGTAGACAGTGAAGAAGGTTTTCTAAGATTACAGAAGGATCTTGATCAAATGGTTCAAAGGGCTGAAAAATGGCCGATGGAATTTATTCAGGACAAATGTGAGGTGTTGCATTTTGGTTCAACAAACAAGAATAGAAGTTATACAATTAATGGTAGGCCATGAGTAGTGCTGTAGAACAGGGAGACGTGAGGTGCAGGTACATAAATCTTTGATATTTACATCACGTATTGACAAGTCGGTTTAAAAGGCAGTTGGCACACTTGCCTTCATTGCTCACTCCTTTGACTATAGGAGTTAGGAAATCATGTTGAGGTTGTACAGGACATTGGTGAGGCCTCTTCTGGAATACTATGTCCAATCCTGGTCACCCATTTATAGGAGGATATTATTAAGCTGGAGAGAGTTCAGAAGAGATTTGCCGGGACATTGCCGAGTGTGGAAGGTTTGAGTAATAAAGAAAGGCTGGATAGGCAGAGACTTTTACACTGGAGCATAGGATGTTAAGAGACAGCCTGATAGAGTTTATAAAATAATGAGAAATATAGCTCAAGTTAATGGTAGTTGTCTTTTCCCTAGGATGGGGGATTTCAAGATGAGAGGGCACATTTTTAAGGTGAGAGGAGAGAGATTTGACAAAGACATAAGAAGCAATTTTTTTACACAGAGAGTGGTTTACATGTGGAATAAACTTCCTGAGGAAGTGGTGGATGAGGGTACAATTACAAGGTTTAAAAGATATTTGGATAAGTGCACGAATAGAAAAAATCGTCCAGGAGCAGGCAGGTGGGACTAGTTTAGTTTGGGATTATGTTTGGCATGGACTGGTTGGACCAAAGGGTCTGTTTCTGTGCTGTATGACTCTATGACTCTTTTATTAATCCCATTTGCCTGTGTTTAGCTCATATCCATCTAAACTTTTCCTATTCATGTACCTGTCCAAATGTCTTTTAAATGTTGTAACTGTGTCTGCAACTATCACTTCCTCTGGCAGCTCATTCCATATACGTACCACCTTCTATGTGAAACCATTCCCCCTCAGGCCCATTTTAAATCTTTCTCCTCTCACTTTAAAACTATACCTTCTAGTTTTGAATCCCCCTACTCCCGGGAAAAGACCTTTACTATTCACCTAATCTGTGCCCCTCATGATTTTATAAATGTCTGTAAGATCACTCCTCAACCTCCTAGGCTCCAGGGAAAATAGTCCCAGTCTGTCCAGTCTCTCCTTATCACTCAAACCCTGCAATCTCGGTAACATCCTTGTAAATCTTTTGTGCATACTATCCAATTTAGTAATATCCTTCCTATAGTAGGGTGACCAGAACTATATGCAGTACTCCAAAAGTGGCCTCACCAATGCCCTGTACAACAGCAACATGACATCTCAATTCCTATACTAAATGGTCTGACCAATGAAGGCAAGTGTGCTAAATGCCTTTTCACCACCCTTTCTCCCTGTGGTGGACTTTCAAGGAACTATATACCTGAACCCCAAGTCTCATTGTTTGACAGTACTCGCCAGGGTCTTACCATTAATTGTATTAGTCCTGCCTTTGTTCATCTTATCAAAATGCAACACCTTGCATTAATCTAAATTAAAATCCAGCAACCGCTCCTCAGCATATTGACCCAGTTAGTCAATATCCCTTTGTACTCTTAAATAACCTTCTTCACTGTCTACCATACCACCAATTTTAGTGTCATCCGCAAACTTACTAATATGCCTCCTATATTCTCATCCAAATCGTTAATAATTTCTCACTATAGTGCAAATTGTTCAGGTCCCTATAAGATTCTGTCCACAATGTTGGATCCAATTTTACCTTCCTGTTACCTAGGGGAACTTTCAATATGAGAGCATTAATTAATCTTATCTCATTTCACAAGGTCTGCAAAAACTGCTCTCTGACCAGCTACAAGAACAGATTGCTCCGAGAAGCTGCTGCAGCGGTGAATGCAGTGTGGATGTGCCCACACCTTATGACTGTGTCCTGGTGGGCCCTTCGACTGGGCTGTATTGGTCACGGTTGATGACGAAGTGGGTCCAGGCCCGGGATTCCAATGGCCAGGTTTCCTTGAGGCTTCTACAGCATCTTTGTGGTGGCATGGTTGGTCTGGCCCAGCCTAGGATTCCTTTCGGATCCTTCAGTTACTGTTTTCGTCAGTGCCGGTATGCCTTCAGTCAGTCTGTGACTCTCATGTGGTGTTTTCTTCCGCATCGTGGTAGGTCTGGTCTGGGATTCCAACAGGGAGTTGGGTCCTCGAGCCCAAAGCTTTGAAATAGACTAAGAGGAGTTTGCCTTTAATTCTCTTTCTTTAAAATTTTGGTTTTTTTTACTATATTAAATCACTGTGGAAGGACTGTAAAATGGGACTTTTTATTTCCTTATTTTTTACATTTTTTTCCAAAGAATTTGTACTCAAAAATGTTTATCTGGGTACCTTGGTACCTAAGATGGCACTTGTCAACTTTTCACTGCACTCATGTGAGTACATGTGGCAAAAAAGCCACTTCAATTCAATTCAATTCTAATAAACTAACCTGAAAACATTCTATGAACTCCACCTTAGACCATCTGACCTTTCTGTGGATATGTAGATTAAAATCTCCCATGATTATCACGTGCCTTTCTGACAAGCTATCATTATTTCTTCCTTTATACACAGCCCTTTTGTGTAGTTACCGTTAGGGAGCCAGTACATCATTGCCATAAGTAACTTTTGGCCTTCATAATGTCTCATTTCTACCCAAATTCTTCCCACATCTTGGTTTGCTGAATTTGAGTCATCCCTTTCTATTGTGCGAAAGCCATCATTAACTAACACAACCATCTCTCCTCTTTTTCCTACTTTTCTGTCCTTCCTACATATCCCGTGGTCTTCAAGATTCTGGTCCCAATTATATGTCATCCTTGCAGTATGTCTGTGTTATTGCTACCTTATCGTAATTTTAATTTCTATTTTCACTCTCAGTTCATCTCTTTTGTTTTGAATGTTATTGATTTTTGAGTGCATTCAGATACAGAGCTTTAGTTTTATCCTTTAACTCTCTTTGGAAATTTTAGTTCTATTGTTGATTGAGTCTTAGATTCATACACTCTGTCCTTTTTTTCCATGGCCTGTGAATAATTTCCCTCTTTAATACCTTTCTTTTGACCTTGACTCTCCTCTTTCATTTGTCACATCTTCCCAACTGTGATCCCCTCCACCCACTTTCAATTGATAGTGTTCTCTACTTCCCTAGTTATGCAGTTGGCACCCACATAGATCCCACATTCCCCAGCACCAGTACCAGTGCCCAATAAAATAAATCCCATTTCTCCCAAACCAGTGTTTGAGCTACACTTTGTAATCTGATTTGTCCTCTGCCAATTTACACATGGCTCAGGATAGTAAAGTAAAGATGAGGTATAAGCTTTGAGGTCATTTAATTTGGCATCTAGTTCCTCACAGTGGCACTACAGAGCCCCCTTCTTTGTCCTCCTTCTGCCGTTGGTACCTGCATGGACCACAACAACTGGATCCTCCCCCTCCCACATCAATTTTTCCTTTAGCTCTAAGAATATGTTCTGAAGCCTGATACCAAACAGCCGAGCAACACTGCAATCTGGACTCATACTCTTGCTTCGACGATTAATGTCAACCCTCCTCACTTCCCACACTAGCACCACATTCTTACTTATGAATAGTTTCCTGTATCATGATGCCGAGGTGAGTTAGCTCAAATACCCTGCATCCACTTCATCCAGACAAATAGAAAGAAACTCAAACCTGTTGGATAATTGCAAAGGCTGAGGCTCCTGTGTTCGGGGTCCCCATTTTTGCCTCACCGCCTTTACACTCTCTTATCTTTGAACACTGAGCAAAGCAGATGGTCCAACATCAGGAGGTGTGTCTATCTCCTGGTACAAAGAATCCAGATAACTCACTGCTCCCTGATGTATTGCTGTGTTTGTGCTTCAGTCTCTAGTTCATAACATTTGAGCTGAAGCTGCTCAAGCTTTAACCATTTGCTGCGGATGTGGTTGTTCTGGACCAAACAGGTGTCCAAGAACTCCCACATGCTGTAACAGTGACACATCACCTCTTCTACCATCCTAATCTGTTCTAAAGAATTACTTAATTATTGTATACAACTTTATATTTAGTTATAATTTCTATTTTTAACCTTAGCTTAATCTTCTATAATCTTTTCAATGTCGTGAATTGATTAAACCTTAAATCCTTAACAGATACCTGCCAATTTGCAGCTTCTTCTGTGTAGCAGAGTTGGAATCAATTTCCAGAGAATTAAAACGTTTAAGCAAAAGCATAGAATATCTCATTCTCTTCCACTACTTCACTCCGTAAATCACTTTAATCTGCCACGCCATTGTAAGTTGCACTCAAGTGCTAAATCAAGCTAAGTTGGCTAGCTTTATATGCTCCTAACAGAAATGACCTAGCTGACTGTCTTAATGAGGCCCAATTTCAGCTAGCTCTTAATTCAATTCTCTTTAACTGAATAAAAGCCTGCTTAAAGATGGTAATTACTGAATTTAAACTGTAGATTTCAGCTTAGTGCTAACTGCGAACTGCAAACTAAATTATATTTGAACAAAATAAAAAGTTAAACTTTCTTACTAAACAGCAGCCTGCATCAGGCCTGGTAGAATGCATGAGGAATGCTAATGATGAGATGGGGGCTGGTAATGGTGAGCTGGAAGCATGGTAACAGTGAGCTGAGCATATGGTAATGGTGGAATTAGGGAAATGGTGATGGTGAGTTGCATTCTGTTGATGAAACAAGCAGACGCATCATTTGGACAATGATTTGGAACAACATATGGCATATAGGGCAGAGGCAGATGTAGAAGTTGCTGAGAAGGTGCGACTGAAAGAAGTAGTATGCTTCAAGCCCTGATTGACATAGTGCCAAGGGAGCTTACCATTACATTGAATTGACCAATTTATTTCGTACATAAACAATCATTATTCAATAACATTGCTAAAGTTGAAGCATTCATCTCACAGACTGACTCTAATAATGTGTTGCATCCTCACCTTACACAAACTACCGCTTTATAAGACATGTCTGAATCCCAGATTGCCAACAAAGTTTTTGCAGCTTTTGAATTTAGTACATTCTACTTCTTGTTTTGCTTGGTTGCCACTGTAATACTCATGAAATTTCAGAATTTGTCTCAGGAATCCGAAAGCATAAAATGACTCAACAGAGTCCCCTGCAGGTGCTCATCTTCTGTCGGAAACCTCTGTGTCTATAGCTTCCACTTCTGCCCACTGTGCCCCTGTATGACGCAATGTACCCAAAAATTACTTCTTGAATCTGTGAAACCTGTAAGTACCTGCTTCTGGATAGTTTCAAGAACTCGGTGTTGTAGTAAAGTTTATGGGAGAGAAGCTTGTCGTGTATTTGCAATTAATAACATCTATAACAAGGAGAAAAAGGCAGATGATAAGTCAGTGCGCATAGTTAGGCATGTTCTTGCTGCACAGACTGTACATAATACATCTCATGATACAATACTGAATTGCTTTACACCTGCTGAGACAGATTAACACAGCGAAGATGTACAAATTACAATTATATAAATCTGCTTCAAACCAAGAGCCCACGTGCACTGTATACCTTCACAGTGGATCAACTACCAACTCCATCTTAGAAAGAACAAAAACAAAGTTGCTGGAAAAGCTCAGCAGGTCTGGCAGCATCTGTGAAGGAAAAAAACAGAGTTAACGTTTCGGGTCTAGTGACCCTTCCTCAGAATTCATCTTAGAAAGGGTGAGTAGTTTGGTCTGCTCAGCGTCTCCACTCATCTGTTCCCTCTGACTTCCATTATACATGTTCTTCTCCTGGGCAGCAATGATAAACACATATTGGAAAAGTGAATGATTGACACTGTGCATTTCAAGGAAGTACACAGCTTCAGTTCTTCCAGATAACTTCTAATCTACCTGTTCAGAGATCCTATTACACACTTCTGGATCAGGTGGGACTTGAACCCCGGTTTCCTGGCTCAGAGGCTGAAACATTATCACCACAACATAACAGCCCCCCTCAGGATTTCCATTTAACTGAATACAGAACACCTTACAGTCTCTAGCCTGTATCCTGGCTCTTGGCAAGTCCATTCATCAGCTACCCTTTTACTTGCTTACCCACATTATCTCCCAGTCCACCACACCCCCCTTTCAAAACTTGCTTCCTCATATTATTATCTGCTTCAGGACTTGCCCTTTGTTATTTTAAGAACAATTTCCATGCCAGGACCCTTCAAGAATGCTGCATTTCTCCAACTCTGGCTTCCTGTGTACCTTTCACTTCCCTTACATAACCATTAGCTATCAATGTCCTAAAGACCAGAATTCCCTCTCCAAACAGCTGTGCTGCTCGAACTCTCTCTCCTTTCCTTTAAGGTCATCTGTAAGAGCTCTCTCCTTGAGCAAGTGCTCAGTCACCTATCTTAATGCCTACTTTCTGGATTTGGCGTCAATATTTTTCTGAATCCACTTCTTAAATAAACTTACGACATGAAAGATGCTACATTATTGGAAGTTGTTAGTGTATTGTGTTGGCTAGCTCATTTGGCTGGATTTGGCACATTCAAGCCTTCCCAATTTGGCCCCAACCGTGACAATATCTACATGGAGAACATTGAGACCCTCCAGAAGCGCCCATTTCTGATGAAGGGTTTAGGCCCGAAACGTCAAGTTTTCCTGCTCCTATGATGCTGCTTGACCTGCTGTGTTCATCCAGCCCCATGCTTGTTATCTCATTTGGCTGGATGGCTGGTTTGCGAGAGTGACATCAACAATATGCGTTCAGTTTCTGGAGCATGAAGGTCCCATCTCCTCAGTCTTGCCCCTCACCTGAGGCATGCTGACCTTCAGGTTAGACCACTCCAAGTTGTATCTTTCTAATGAGAGAGTGGTCCTCTGAGACTGGTGACTATGTACAAACGTAATATTGAGAGCTGTCATTGTCCATTGAGATTATCAAATACATTTGTGACTGATTCTAGTCAGATTCCAATAATCCTTTATTGAAACTAGTGACTCTTTTTCTTTGTGTGACAACGACAGTAATTTATAGCTTCCAACAGGATTAAACATTTTCAGATACTTGAGTAAGCTTGCATGACATTTGTCACTCATTTAGTATGATGTCAATGGCCATCTGGGACAGAATATATATGTATTCAGAATTGTTGTAATTTCTTATCCTGTTACTCATCATCAAAAACAAAAACAACAACTTTCATTCCCTGAGAGTAGGAACTGCAGACGCTGGAGAATCTGAGATAACAAAGTGTAGAGCTGGATGAACACAGCAGGCCAAGCAGCATCAGAGGAGCAGGAAGGCTGACGTTTCAGGCCTCAACCCCTCTTTAGAAATGGGGGAGGGGAAGGGGATTCTGAAATAAATAGAGAGAGAGGGGAAAGCGGATGGAAGATGGATAAAGGAACAGATGGTTGGAGAGAGACGGACAGGTCAAGGAGGCGGGAATGGAGCCAGTAAAGGTGAGTGTAGGTGGGGAGTTAGGGCGGGGGTTGGTCAGTCCAGGGAAGACGGACAGGTCAAGGAGGCAGGGATGAGGCTGGTAGGTAGGGGGTAGGGGTGGGAGTTGAAGTGGAAGGAGTGGATAAGTGGGAGAAAGGACGAACAGGTTAGGGAGGCGGGTAATAGCTGGGGTGGTTTTGGGATGCGGTCGGGGACGGGGAGATTTTGAAGCTTGTGAAGTCCACATTGATACCATTGGGCTGCAGCGTTCCCAAGTGAAATATGAGGAGCTGTTCCTGCAACCTTTGGGTGGCATCATTGTGGCACTAGAGGAGGCCCAGGATGGACATGTTGTCCGAGGGGTAGGAGTGGGGAGTATAACTGGTTCGCGACTGGGAGGTACAGTCATTTGTTGTGAACCAAGCATAGGTGTTCCACAAAGCAGTCTCCAAGCCTTCGCTTTGTTTTCCCGATGTAGAGGAGGTCGAATTTGGAACAGTGGATACAGTATACCACATTAGCAGATGTGCAGGTGAACATCTGTTTGATGTGGAAGGTTTTCTTGGGGCCTGGGATGGGGGTGAGGGGGCAAGTGTAGCACTTCCTGCGGTTGCAGGGAAAAGTGCTGGGGGTGCTGGGGCTGGTGGGGAGTGTGAAGCAGACAAGGGAGTCATGGAGAGAGTGGTCCCTCCGGAAGGCAGGTAAGGGTGGGGAGGGAAAAATGTCTTTGGTAGTGGGGTCAGATTCACTGCTTTTAAGACCACAAGCATGAGCTTGAGATGAAATTAAGAAGCAAACAAAAAAGGAACTACTGGGATACAATTCTACATCAGGGGCTGCAGCTTGAAACAAAAGTTTCCAGGATACCCTTTTGCAATATTAGTGGCCAACACTGACAAGATACTTTGGGTGAATCTGTTACCAATCCTTCTTATTGGTAATAGTCAAAGCTATTGGTACCAGGTTGGGATGGATGCTCACATGACAAATTCAACAGAAGTTTGCTTGATCTGGATTAACTGGTAAAAATATAGTACTTCTTAGTTAGTAATGTTGCAACTCTGATACATGATTGCCTCTTGACAGACATCAGGGTCAACTTAAGCATAATTTCATCGCACTACTTTGGCTATATGCTGTTAATATTAAAAACAGATATTGAAGCATTGGCTGGGCCACATTAGGACACATCAGTGAGCTCCATCCAGGAGCAGTCCTTTATGTATTTTTCTTTTAAAAATGTGTTTAATCAACCTATTCAGATGCATTATAACACACTTCTTGGGTTGGTGGAACTTGAGCCCACACCTCCTGGATCAGAGTTAGGGATGCTGCCACAGGAGCTTTGAACAGTCCTTTGTACCCCAATAGGTGCAACTTATCTTAAAATGGCTTTCAGGTACTTACTGACTGATACAAACACCACGATTCCTATTAGGGGAGAAGAAGCTATAAACGGAGGCATAGAAAGATTTAAGGAAGGAATTTGAGAGTTCAGCGGTGAGGAAGTTTAAGGCATTGGTACCTGTGATTTTCTGCAGGGTGTTCCAGAGGGGTGAAGGACCATGAATGCAGAGTACATGTGGTGTTCTACCAATGGAAGAAGTTGCAATAGATAGGGAGAAGTTGCAATAGATAGGAAGATCTGAACATGTGGGTTTGGACACTGAGGGAATCAAGGGGTATAAGGATGGAGTATGAATGTGGAGCTAAGATAGATATTCAACAATGGTGTAATTGAATGGCATAACAGGCCTCATAGGTTGTCCAGTTGCTGCTGTTTTGTCTTATATTCTTATCTTCCGATGTAATGAGAGATATTAAATTTGAGCTATTAAGCAACCAGAAGCCAATGAAACGCACAGAGTGTTAAATGACTGTGGTTTAAAGCACCTTATGATTTGCACAGCAGAGCTTTGGAAAAACTTAAGTTCAGCATCCCACAGTTACCCTTCCAGTGTCTTCGCATCTATGTTTCTAAGGCTTCCATGGCTTCCCATATGTTGGGTTCCTGACCATGTTTGGTGATTTGCTGCCTTAGCCCTCTACTTCCATCAACGTTCTTCATGACATCGGTAATGATGTTGGCTTGTATCTGCAATGTCGTTGGTTTGTGTCTTCAGTCTCACATTAATTGTATGCGTTTGACCCCAACTTACAATTTATAGCTGGCAACTGTTTAATGATTTAAGAGGCATCCTGGACCTGCAATCTGATCAGCCTTAGTTGTGCCCTATTTTACAGCTTAGTTCCAGTAAAGTTTAAACAGTAAAACAACATGGAAATATCCTTTGGTTAAAATCTAACCTTTACACTAAGGAAAACTTCATCCCCACAGCGAGTTCTGAATTTGCTTTATTTGCAAGAACCACAAAGAAATCAAGGTGTATCAATCTTTTTTCTTGCAACTATGCAGGCTTCCCACCAATTTACTCATCAGAATAAGTACTGTTCATTTCCCTGCCATTGTCTGTAGTTTAATGGTCCTGTGTTGCCATGTGAATAAGCAACATTTACCTCAAATCGTAATGTGTTAATAAGTAAAATGGGCTGAAATTATGCTCTGCTTGTTTAGAAATGCAGAACTAAGAACCTGTGATAAGGCCCCTCTGTTGTCAGTATACATCTATCGTCATCTAATAAACCTGCATTTCCCTTGAGAGACACTACTGCCTACTACGCCACTGTCACTTACAGCCCATTTTGGAAAAGTGAAGTTTAAAGACCCGCAGGGAATTTTTGGAAGTCAGTGAAAAGGCTGGGCTCCTCAAATTCAGACAATCTGTCATTTGGGTGCAGCGTGACTTTCTGGTGCAGAGGAAATGAGACAGTGACAATGCTCGATCTATTGTCAGGTGGAGGTGCTGATCCATTAATATCAATTCTCAATGATTAATAGTTACAGCTCCAAGTCAGTAAACAGTGACTTTCTACTTGGCGCTACACCGATTATGTAATTCCGTTATTAATTTAAAACAAGTATTATACTGATGTTGTTTTTTGTTATTATATTCTTCTTCCTCTCCTGAAGGTGCTAATTTCTGTTTGGACATGGTTCACATAGCTCCAGCAATCCTCCACTACCTCCAATAACCAAGATAGCATTCCATCAATCCTCTGATGCATCCGCTTTCTAAGAGAACAGCCTTTGAGGCTTTTCTCTTCTATTTACTCATTCGCAGAATGGGGCAATGCCTAGCATGACCATCAGTTGTTTCCCAGCCCTAAATGTCCTTGAGAAGGTGTTGGTGAGCCGTCACCTTGAGACACTGTACACTCACGAACACAATCACCATGCTACCCTCTGTTCTGCTTACTACACAGGGCACCTCGCTATAGCTGCACCAACTACAACAACACTATGTCAATGTTACAGCAATCCCATTAACTTGGACTTCTTTCTATGGATGCTCCAACATCTTGACAATTTTTCATATGTTTCACGGCATTGAAAGGTTGGAAGTTATTCATTCCGAGAAGATTCAGAGCTGATGCTGATCATGTTTTCACAGACCTCTTCAAACAGTCACATCTTATTAAGACTCACAACAGGGTGAACAACAGTAGGGAGTTCCCATACCTATCTGTGACCCCAGGTATTGGTGGCCTGGCTGAGCAGCAAACTCAGCATAGATCAAGGACTGGGCCAGGGATTCTCTGCTTGTCTGTCTCAAAACAATGTGGAGAGGTGTATTCATTTAAAGAGTTGCCAAATTAACTCTTATTGGTGTTACTCTCTAGTCAAAAATCTATTCCAATGACCAATTATTTTCCATGTTTAGTGAATGTGGTGAGAGCAAGACCTTTTTTTTAAACAAAACTGAAGTTGTTAGACAAACTCAGCAGGTCTGCCAATATCTTTAGACAGAAAACAGAGTTAATGTTTTAAATCGAGTGACCCTTCTTCAGATCTCATAACATCTAAGAGAAAGTGGTATTATCTTGATGACATGGTTTGGGGGAAAGGAGTGAGTGAATAGATAGAGAATGAGCCCAAAGACAGAGAGGAGAGAAAAGTAATTTGTTTTATTTTATTTTATCCCATTGCATTTTGAGTATTCCTGCATCAAATTGCTATATTTCTGTCATTAAATACAATGCAAATAGATCTCAACTTTCCTCACTATGCTGGTGCACTTGTAATCTTGCCTTTTAGTTCAAGTTATACTCTCAAGATTTTGAGCACACAGTTTAGGGATCTCTGACTTTGTTCACAGGCAAAATAGAAGTGAGTCATAAGGTGACATTTTTTAAGTTCTCAATCTACCCAAAGCTTACAAAAATATCTGATGTCCTTTGACTGTTTTCTTATGCTCACTGTCTATAAACTGTGTAAGGAGGGATTGCTTGGAGATATCACTTATTGTACTCAGCAATGACAATTGTATCAATTGACATGAAAGTCGGGCTGATTCTTTATGATATAATGTTTGGAGTGATATCCCTTTAAGAGCTCAACATGCAACTGAGCCAAACACTCAGACATTAACACATAACCACAGGCTCTTTGCACTGTAATATTTGAGGCACAGGCTGTGTCTGGAGATTACTCTGTACTTAATGTTAGTTTAGTTGGAAGTAAACCTACCAAAAGTTCTCAAGTAAATAAATCCACATACCTCATTTGTGTTACATTTGGATAACAGAAGAATATTGTTACGTGTTCCATTGATGCAATGTACTCCACAATGGTCCAAATTGTCTGTATCCATGGTTCGTAGATCATCCAATAAATCAAGAACAGGAACATGTCCCCTACTGGCTTCACAAAGCAATTTAATTCAATATTTTCTTCACCAGTTCCAGCAGAGGGTTAAACTCAATTGGAAATCTACACTCGTAGAGTAAGGATTTTATTTATCTCTTCTGGAACCTGTTGAGTTGATAGTGTTGCAAGCTAAATCTTTTCACAGTCTTTAATATATATGTGTGTGTGCTCCCTGTGACTCCTTATTCAACCAGCACTCATTGTAGTTATGGACTGTGAGCTAGTTTCTTCTCAATATACCTCAAAGCAGTTGATGTAAATTCAATGAGACACAAGCTTACCTGCCATTAGACGACCGACGTGGTTGTTGACATGTTGCCAGGACCAGGAAACTATGCTTTAAATTAATTAACATCAGACCTTTGTAGCTGTTCATTTCTGTAAACAAACATTTTAATATGCAGTAATTAATTAAATCTGCCAAGCCTATCCCCACCTCCAAATGATCTTACAGCATTCCCTCTATGTTCGCTTCTTTGCTGAGCAAATATACAGCAGGAATGGCACAGAGTTAAGCTTCCTTATTTCCACTAAACTCAAATATTTCTAATCTATCAAACATTTAATTTAGTGACTGTAGCTTCTCTTTCACCTCTTTAGGGATTCTGTCAGCAGTGTTATATTTTCTTTTAAGGAGAGCCGCTGCAGAATTAAGCAACAGCATCTTATTTCTACTGCTCAACATTATTTTCTCACTCTTGCTACTCATTTCGATGTTTAATTTTATTGTACACTATAATCAGAGCAGAATTTTTACTGGATGGGGATGGGGAGGTCAATACTAATGTGTTTTAATTTTTATTCAGCCTGATAAAACTGCTGAACAGTTAAATATTCTGGCACGAACCAGACAAAAATAAATCCCCATATTAAATCTTATTTCTTGCATTAATGCTTCATATTAGTTAATTATATTGCTCTGTGCAAAATTAAATATTTAAGTAGTTTTTTTTAATTGTTGCTTTATGCAGTAATGACTTTTAATAGCGTACCCTGTCTCTGGAGGAAATATTTTTGCACGTTTTCTTCTTTGAGAGTATGGACTAAAACCACTAGATTAAAATTCAGTTTGGGTAGTATCATGACATTGTTGATATTGTACCAACTGCTCATTAGTTGTCTGGTTTGATATTCAGCTCATTGACTGCAATGGAACTGAACATTGAGTATGTGTCTTGTGGTATGATGCCAGTGTTCCCACCCCTGGGCCAGAAAGTCATAGCAAGTCAAAACAGGGTGATTTAAAATAATTATAAAGGGAGGGGATGCAATACCACTGAAGATGAGTTGCCGCTCTGCCATTGTTGTCTTTGGGTTAAGGATAAGTTGTTTCATGGTAGAGTAAAACAGCCACTATTATCCCTTTACTGGCCTTCACTGTTTCCCCAAATGGCAAGGGAAATTCATTGGGTGTCAACTGGATGATTTCATTCTGATTCTGCCACTTGAGCCATAACAAAGTGTTTAGTGGCAGACAAACTAAGGTTAAGTTCCAGTGTGCACATACAATTTACCAGTTGGTCACTGGTAATATCTTAAAGATTAGATTGTACTAATAAATATCAGGAAGATCAAAGCCAACAGTGATCTTGCCTGCCAACTGAAAATTCCTGCATTGCCTCTCTTAGGAGGTCTTGTACAGTTAAGTGCCTCCAGGAATATTAGTGATAGTGGTGAGCCTTCCCATAGTCTTGAAGATCACAAAAGAATTGGAGGGATGGGGGAGACTTCATCTCTGCTAGCCACTCTCCATTACAGTCAGTGCACCTGGAAACAGTGATAGATCTTCACTCGCTTTCTTTCATTTTCTCACATTACTGCCCAGACAGAAAGTTCCATACAGAAGTTCATTTCAGATGCATTGCCCATTTGTTGAAAGAATTACATCTATAAATAACATTAACAAAAAGAATACTGTATTGCAGAAATCTATCTTCACTATTCAATGCATTTACTATTCCAATGTAACTAGAATAATCTGTCAGTGAGTCCAACCTGAGAATAGATCCTATTCCTTACACAAGTTCCTGTTATAAATTCTTACAGAGAAGGACCCAAGTGAGATTAGGAGCCAATTAGTCATGTACCTTTTCCCCAATAGTAAGATAAACATGAGGGATGACTCTCGTTGTTCGTGACATTTGTAACTTTCAAAAAATTCTTCAAAAGTAGATTTTCCAAAGGAAAATCGTCTCATTGAATTCCCTTCCTACTTAGTTAAGTCATTGCTGTAAAGCTACAAAATCTGCTTTCCTATGGTATCCGTAGCAAACAAGGCTTCCAAAAGTGTATGACTCTCAATATTGCATTGTGACCCAAAAATCATTATCTTTTTGATACAATCTTTCTGAGATAGTTTAGCCATCTATATTCCTTGGCCACCAAATCTGTTGCAGTTGTCCCATTCATAATACTCCAACTTTGAAACACAGATACTTGTAGTTAGTAATTATTTTAATATCTATATCATGGCTACACCTGCCAGTAATACACCCAACAGTGGCCCAGGATCAGCAAGAAATCATCATGTAGAGAGGCTATAAGTAAACTCGATGTAGTCTGCTTTTTAGGTTCCCCAAGTCGTGACTTCTCTGCCAATCACTAGAGGATCATGTGAATAAAAATGGACTAATAATCAGTCATATGTCAGGGAACAATTAACTGCACTTTCATTTATGTGAAACAACAAAACATGTTATATGTTTTAAATAGCTGTCTCAACAAACTGACTGATTTCTGTGTGTCCAGACTGCAAATCCAAAGCAAATTCACTGGCAGGCAGCGTCACAACTTTTTATACACAAGGCATATGGAGTCCTTCAAAGTGAAGTCGATGAAAGGAAAGCTACATGTACAGCAGCATAAGTTTGTGAATTGGATATTAGTTGCAATTTAATGGCCTTGATTGGTGTCGTGGCAGGAAGGCAACCATAAGCATTCTGACAATGGTCTTAATCAAGGCAGAGGTGGGAGGTTGGTAGAGTCGCACCCCAAAATCTCTAGCCTAAATAAACACCTCTAGCACCTCCAAACTCACTACAGGAGATTACATTAGATTTGAGCCTCTCAATGAGCGTATCACTTCACATTGGAAAAGAGCTAAGAGCTTGAGAAGGAAATTCTGCCCATCAAGCCTACTCTGCCATTTAAAACGATCATGGTTGATCTTATCTTCGCCCCACTCCCACTTTCTTGCTCACTCTCCATTACCCTTCCAACCATTATTAATTTTAAAAAAACTGTCTATCTCCTCCTTAAATTTATTCAATGTCCCAGTATCAACCGTATTCTGAATTCCACAGATTCACAACCCTTTGGGAGAAGTCATTTTTCCTCATCTCCGTTTTCAATCTGTTACTCTTTATCTTAAAACTATAACCTCTCATTTTAGGTTGCCCTGCATGAGGAAACATCCTCTCTATGTCTGCTTCATCAATCCCTTTTAGATCTTCTCTCATTCTTCTAAACTCCAGAAAGGCTGCACCCATCCATGGATTGGTTGTGTATTTATACAGGGAAGACTGCATCAATGCATACAAGACATCTGTGTCAATACACATATGGAGTAATTGTACCAGTACAAATGGGCATAGGGACTGAATGCCTTAGTGCACATATATGATGGCTATAGCAGTGTAGAGACTGACTGTATTTGTGTACACCGTGCACAGGACTCCATTTAAATGGTTAAAATTAGAAAATTCAATACAACTTATGCACAGAGATAAAAGGTACTGCAGATGCTGGAGAATCCGAGATAACAAGCATGGGGCTGGATGAACACAGCAGGTCAAGCAGCATCATAGGAGCAGGAAAACTTGACGTTTCGGCCCTAAACCCAAAACAAAACTTACGCACAATTGGAATTTCAAAAAAAGACACCCTAAAGCTCCTTCCAGTCCATCTTCTGAAACTTCTTATCTGAGGAACATCAGGAGCAGAGCATCAGTTCCCAGCAGGGAGCAACTCTTGAGTTTGGAGCATCTCAGACACTAATACCATTAGAACTGTTTGGATAGTTTGCTGGGTATGTTTGCAGAAAGGTTTATCTTTCCTTTTCGAAATGTCACTCAACCATAACATAGCCGAGATGAAAGTGACAAGGGATAATTAGTGCTTTTGTAATTGATTCCTCTACACTTCACCAAATTGACTTTCGGAATCCAACCTGCCATCAGCAGCATTCTCAGTCAATTAGGTAAGTAACAGAAGGATCTTCCTGTGGCATCATGAGTATACACAGAGACACCTTTGCAGTTTGCTGAACATTCGCAGAAGAATGACTCACTGCACCGTCACTCATTCCACAGATGCATAAACTATAAAATTATTTGTTTAAATGCCCCATGTTGACCTTAATAAGATGGTATCATGTACCACTGTACCCATTATCTTGAATCTATCAAGATGACTTTGAATCAGATTTTTATTTTGAGCAGAATGTTTTATAATAACATTTGTTGTAATGTACTCAATGATACAACAAAGTCACTTTGTTTCTCTCTATTCTCCCCCCTCCTTCTCACTGGAGTAAAGTTGGGATTGAACCAGCAGGTCTCTGTTTTGACAGAGCGACCATCCTTAATCTCTGAGCAAATGCATGTCGATCATCCAACAGGGAGGACTTTACAGTTAAGACCAATCCTCTTCTCCCACCTTGTCTACACTTTGGGGTTCTCCAGTCACCTTGCTACAATTGGTCATTGTCTCTCCTTTCTGATTCCAAAAGTTTGGGGGTTTAAACCCAATTACAAGGCCGCAAAGGGAAGATTTACAGACCTGTCTATTTAAAGTCCCATTCATTTTGAAGGAATGTTAACCAAGCTAGTTCTGTGATGAGGAGGTAGCAAGAACTGCAGATACTGGAGTCAGAGTCAATACCATGTAGAGCTGGAGGAATACAGCAGGTCAAGCAGCATCAGAGGAGCAGGAAAGTTGATGTTTCGGGTTGGAACCGTTCATCAGGACTCAGGACTGATGCTGCCTGAATAAGCGTGCAACACAAAACATTGGCTTTCCTGCTCCTCTGACGCTGCCTGACCTGCTGTGTTTCTACAGCTCCACACTGTACTGGTTCTGTGATGAGCTCCACCAGCCTATCGGGTGATGGAGGCCAATAACTACTCTGCGCACTTTGACATGTAGTCTCCTCCTAGGGTGCAATCTGGGAGTTAGACTCAAAAAAATCTGCACTTAGGTTTCTAATCTAAGATATGACTGAGTTGCATCCAATCTCATTTGAAAATGTACTAGGACGTGCTGAACACACATCAGTAAACTACATCGTTGAGTCTTGGAATGAAACATTTAGTGTAATTTCATCCTCATTCTTGTACTTCAGGGACAGCAACAGTTATTTTGTTGACAATATGTGTAAAGCAAGACCAACTGAGTGCAGTGTTAACCAGATTAGCCTGTTTGAAATTCTTGATTTAGGACACAATTTAGCTTTAATTGCTCTTAACCAAATTTGAATTTCCGTAGAGATGATGAACTGACACCTGAATGTTTGTCATTCAAGTGTTCCTAAATATAATTTTTAGGGAGCTCTGTGTATAAGTTCTCATGCATTCTTACACTGAAGGTGTGACGAGCTCAGTTTAGCACACAGTGACATTTTGCAAGGTACTTCAGGGACCGGGGGAAAGGATGCTTGGAATTTTCAGCATAGAACTTAAAGTCCTGTTGGAAAACGTCCAGAAGAGGAAAGATATCCCATAGCGACAGGAGGGAAAGATACTATCAAATCCTTTTCCATTTCCTCTCTCTCTCTCTCCTGAAGCAGATGATCCATACGAACAAATGAACAAGGAACAAGCCTAGGCCACTTGACCCTTCAAATCTGCTCCACCAATCAAGAAGGTCATGGATGATCTGAGCTTAACCTCAACTCTACATTCTTGCACAACCCAATAATCCTTCATCCTATAGGCCATCCAGAATCCATCTACCAATGCCTTCAAAATATTTAAAGATTCTGTATTCGTGGCCTTTTAAGGAAGGGAATTCCAAAGACTCCCAACGTCCTGAGGGAAAAAAAATTCCCTCATCTGTATTTTAAATGGACAGCCTCTTATTTTTAAACTATGGCCCCTAGTTCCACATCCTCCCACAAGATGAAACATCCTTCCAACATCCACCTGCCAAGATTCTCGGAATCTTATTTTTCATTAAGTCATCTCTCTCTCTTCAATACTCCAGAGGTTATAGGCCTAGCCTGTCTAACTAATCGAAGTTAATTGAAGCTCTGTCTTGCCTCATATTCCCTCCTATTCCTCTAGACAGACCAAGAGGGACCCCCAGCAATGTATTGATGACCAAATAAACCCAATCACCTGGTTAATCCAATAAGGTGGAATGTTTACTCTTTTAAGGTGAAGTCTTCAGAGTATTTGTGGATCTTTGGTCTTGTTTACAACAGTTTGCATTTTGGGGATGACATTAGTTGGAGTGTTTGCCAGTAAAATACAAACTCAGCCTCCTGGATGAGCACTTGCAGAGATTTGAAGTAGCAGTTAGTCCATTAGCAAGCCTCTGGGTGGCTGTTCCTGAGCACTTTTCAATTCCTTTACAACATGACATCCTGCCCTAAACACAGGCTAAAGTGTCATTGCTGCTCAGGGCACTATCTTGTCCACGTTGGAGGATCTTCAGCTGTGCTGCTGAAAATCCTCACCATCATGTTTCAAAACCTGTAATCAGGAATGTTTTTAATGTGGGTTATGCTTCTGCACAAAAATTATGTTCAAAGGCAATAGAAGACACAGATTGGGTGGCGATCAGGGGTAAATGTACAAACACTCAAAAAAATTGCAAAGGCCCAGAAAAAGGACTTTGTTTTCTGCTGATCCTGAATGTCTGATTGCAATGTTGAACACAAGAAATAGGAGCAATGGAAGACCATTCACCCAAACATCATCATGGCTGATCTTTTCTTTAACTTGACGTTCCCTCCCGTTTCCCCATTTCCCTTGATCCCCTGAGGGAACTGTACATCCCTGCCTCAACTACATTTAATAATGGGTCACCCACTACCCTCTGGGGTCAAGAATCCACAGAGTCACAACCCTTTGAGTGAAGAAATTTCACTTTCCCTGTCTTACCCTGACTTTGTTTCCCATTTTGGGCTTGATTGTTCAGCCACAAGCTTATTTTTTAACACTCAAGGAACTTGTTAGCTTAGCCAGCATTTTTGCCACTCCCTGAAATTTTATAAACCTCTGTGTCTACCCTGTACATCCCCTTCACGATTTTGAGTTCTGATGAAGAGTCGCCAGGCTTGAAATGTTAACTCTGCTTTCTTCCCATAGATGCTGCCAGACCTGCTGAGCTTCTCCAGCAATTTCTGTTTTTGTTTCAGATTTCCAGCATCCACAGTTCTTTGTTCTTTTTAACCCTTCAGGGTCGTGTGAGTTTCTTCTAAACTCCAGAGATTGTAGCACTAAATTATTTAATCTCTCATGGCCATAGGACAATCTTATCATACCATGAGACCCAAGTAGTAAACCTTTGCTGTACCATCTCCACAGAAATCATCCTTGCTTAACAAAAACAGTGTGAGATGTCCCTGGTTTAATCTGACCTAAGACCTATACAAATGTAACAAAGCTTCCTTATTATTTTAGACAAATACTGTCCTCCAACTGGATCTACACTTTCACAATCTTCCCAACCATCACGGTCCCCTCTAATCTGGTGCACCCTACTCAAGGAACAGAAGCAGGAAGAGCTCATTCAATGTGAGAGTTGGTTTGGTTGTTTTTATGGGTGAGAATATTTTTGGGCTGAGGGTTTGATAAATAGGTACAATTGGTCACGGAGACTTAGACATATTATTGTCAATTGAGGGGAACTGACTTAGTCATAGAGTCAAAGAGATGTCCAGCACAGAAACAGACCCTTCAGTCCAACTCACTCAAGCTGACCAGATGTCCTAAATTAATCTCATCGCATTTGCCAGCATTTGGCCCACATCCCTCTAAATCCTTCCTATTTATACACCCATCCAGATGCCTTTTAAATGTTGTAATTGTACCAGCCTCCACCACTTCATCTGCCAATTCATTGCAAACATGCACCACCCTCTGCATGAAAATGTTGCCCCTTAGGTCCCTTTTAAATCTTTCCATTCTGACCTTAAACCTATGTCCTCTAGTTTTGGACACCCCTAGCCTGGGAAAAAGACCTTGACTATTCATGCTATCCATGCCCCTCACGATTTTATAAACCTCTATAACGTTACCCCTCAACCTCTGACACTCCAGTGTAAACAGCCCCAGCCTATTCCGTCTCTTCCTATAGCTCAAACCCTCCAATCCTAGCAACATCCTTGTAAATCTTTTCTGAACCCTATCAAGTTCAACACAGAATTGAACACAGTATTCCAAAAGTGATCTAACCAATGTCCTCTATAACTACAACAAGACATCCCAACTCCTATACTCAATGCACTGACCAATAAAGGCAAGCGTATCACCCTGTACTCCACTTTCAAGGAACTATGAGCCTGCATTCTAAGGTCCGCTTATTTGTTAACATGCTGCAGGACCTTACCATTAAGTGTATAAGTCCTGCCCTGATTCACCTTTCCAAAATGTAACACCTCACATTTATGTAAATTAAACTCCATCTGCCACTCCTAGGCCCATCTGATCAAGGTCCTGCTCACTGTCCACTCGACCACCAATTTGGGTGTCATCTGCAAATTTACTAACCATACCTCCTAAGTTCACATCCAAATAATTTATATGGATGAATTGTGTCCAAAATTCCATGATCCTTTAAGCCCAACAATGGGTTTTCCACAGACG
Organism: Ginglymostoma cirratum; assembly: GCA_024137785.1. Lineage (NCBI taxonomy): Eukaryota > Metazoa > Chordata > Chondrichthyes > Orectolobiformes > Ginglymostomatidae > Ginglymostoma > Ginglymostoma cirratum. The sequence continues at coordinate 1,572,802 of JAHRHZ010000070.1, read as the reverse complement.
ATGGGAGAATCTGTTTTGCAAAAGAGACACTCCTTGTAGTGGTGGTTTGGAGTTACACTGTCAGAAGACCTGCTTTCTGATAACTTGTTCAAGTCAACCTGTTTACCTGTTCAGTTGGATGTAAAAGATCCCTGACACTCATTTAATGAAAAGTAATGGAATTCTTCTAATGACCCATCAGACATTATTAAAAGTGAACAAATAAAAGTGAATCTATCTCATTACTATTTGTAGGAGCTTTCTGCGTGCAAATTGATGGCTGCATTTGCTACATCAGTGACTTAATTTTGAATGTCTTGGGACCTCTGTAAATGTGATACAATCAAAAGCAGAAATTGCTGGGAAAACTCAGCAGGTCTAGCAGCATATTTGGAGAGAAAGCAGAGTTAAAATTTTCAGTCCAGTGACACTGTACAAATACAAACATTTGGACTGAAATTTGAGTGAGAGGCAGTGACCTCAACTCCTCTCCCCACCATCCTACCTAAAAGTCTGCTGTGAGAATGCCTCCAGATTTCTGACCAACTTTGTATTTTATGGCCATTGGGCCATTAATTGTCTTGCATGGGCTCTTTGGAGAGGAAGTCCTGCCTTCAATACCTGCCAAGCAACCAACCACATGGCTGGCAGGTCTCTTCTCCCCAACAGCGCCACCAGGTGCAGTGGCCATTCATGGAATTTCAAGCAATCCATGTAGATGAAGAATCATGGAGCTTGGGCACTCATGTTAGTCAAAGAGTTCCCCCAGGGCCAAGACAGCAGACCCAACAATGGATTGTGTGTCTGGCATCAACTGGACGGAGGGGACAAGAAATGCATGGGCTGCCTAATTTGTGGTGAAGCCTATGATAGACACAGGGTGCCACTGTCTAAGCACAACCGTGATGCTATTGGGTTTTGCCTGGCAACCTCAGCTCTTGGTACAGGCTTTCCCCAATGAAGAAAACATCCCAGTGGCAGTCGGAGTAAGTCCTTAAGTTGTCATTCGTTAACTTCCAATGGGCATAGGAGGTAAGAGACATCCCCTCTCCCCTACTGTGGTGCTGACACTTGGTACTAGCCCAACCTGGACAGGAAACTTCCCAGCAGCAGCCATTCAAAGGTCACTCCAAGACCAAAATTGGCCTGCAGTTAAACAAGCCTCCTGACCTTGACTCCTCTTCAACCAGAGGCAAAATGGGAGGAAGGGAGTGGGCAGATAATTGGCATAGCAATCACTTTTATGGTGCCCAGTTTTACATTGTCCAATTGGCCTGCCAACCTGCCCCAGAAGCAAGCATAGAATTCAGTTGTTAGTTTTCTTTAACCGAAGAATAGAAGTAAATCAGAACTCTGGCATATCAGACATCATGGTGAATCCACCATTGCAAAAAATATCAAATAATATGTATCAAAAGCTGTGACATGTACTCATTATGGCATGATTTGTATCGGAGAACATGGTATATCAAAGAAAATGGGACATCAAAGATGGTCATCAATAACTGTTACATATCTGAAACAATTTTTAACACAGAAAAGGGATACATCAGTAACAATGTTGTAAGTAGAGATTCTCACTTAAGATCACAAAATGATTAAACAATAGTCCTTGCACTCTGTACAATAACTCTGAGTGTATAGATAATGTGTAGAGACAGTGAACAAGCAGTAATAACAGTAAGATGGTATGTTAGAGATAATAGGTACTGCAGATGCTGGAGAATCCGAGATAACAAGCATGGGGCTGGATGAACACAGCAGGTCAAGCACCATCATAGGAGCAGGAAAACTTGACGTTTCGGGCCTAAACCCTTCATCAGAAATGGGGGAGGGGAAGAGGGTTCTGAAATAAATAGGGAGAGAGGGGGAGGCGGATAGAGGATGGATAGAGGAG
>JAHRHZ010000070.1:1486256-1568871 GCA_024137785.1 Ginglymostoma cirratum | reverse complement strand
TTGGACAGTTAACTGAGGGAGTTCGATGGTGGACTGGGTGTGTTGGATAGTGGCTAGGTGTGTTGGGTAGCGAACTGGGTGTGTTGAAACATGAGATGGGTGAATTGAATGGAGGACTGGCTCTGTTAGAGAACTGGAGGAATGGGTTTCTCTGCTGAACAGTCATCAGAACACAATGTCTTCCTAAACTAATAGAATCTATAAATAAGATGGGAAATTTCCTTCTTCGCAATGCAACCTCTTCCCAGAATTATTAAAAATGGCACTTAATGTATATTTGCAAAAGGAATCTAGTCCTGCATTATTTCTAACATGACCACACCATTATCATCACATCTTTCTATTTTTTGATGTGAACCTGAGTGATAAAGTTAACCTCAGCTAATAATATGCAGTCACTTAGTCGGGAAAAATATATTTTACATAAAGCCTATCAGAAAAAATATAGCTATGCGTCCATTATTTGGCTGACAAAAATAACAATACCTCACCTGCTACAAAATCTCATAAGAAATTGAGAGCTTATCTGGACAGTGCAGTTCTAGAATGACAATAATGAACATCAAACTCTCCCATTTACCAACGCATTGCCTTGCAAAGGCAGTATTCACAAAATGAAAAGCCATTACTGATTATATTTAAACTTTATTGTTGCATTGTAAAAAACTGATTAATATAAAGATGTGCTCATCCAGCAAAATTTGGAAGCTATAAAGGAGAGAACCAGAAAGGGAGCTTCAAATCCTGTCTGCACCTGATAATTCAGTCCTACCTTACACTTTGACAAAAAGCGCTAAAGAACTTTTAAAAAAGCAGAAATGTTACAATTTATTGGTGAGAATATTTGTATAATCAGATCAATTGAAACTAAGTGACTTTGAGCTCACAGCAGAAGGCTGCATTGAAATGAAAAGGGAAGGGAGGGAAGAGATAGATTAAAAAGAAAGGGCAATGTGACTAAGATAACAAGGTGTAGAGCTGGATGAACACAGCAGGCCAAGCAGCATCAGAAGAGCAGGAAAGCTGATGTTTCGGGCCTAGGCACTTCTTCAGAATTGGGGGAGGGGAAGGGAATTCTGAAATAAATAGGGAGAGAGGAGGAGGCGGATAAAAGATGGATAAAGGAGAAGATAGGTGGAGAGGAAACAGACAGGTCAAAGAGGCAGGCGTGGAGCCAGTAAAGGTGAGTGTAGGTGGGGAGTTACTGAGGGGATAAATCAATCCAGGAAGAATGGACAGGTCAAGGGGACGGGATGAGGCTAGTAGGTAGGAGATGGTGGTGGGGCTTGAGGTGGGAGGAGTGGATAGGTTGGAGGAAGGACAGGTTAGGGAGGTGGGGACAAGCTGGGCTAGTTTTGCGATGCGGTTGGGGGAGGAGAGATTTTGAAGCTTGTGAAGTCCACATTGATACCATTGGGCTGCAGGGTTCCCCAGCGAAATATGAGGTGCTGTTCCTGCAACCTTCAGATGGCATCGTTGTGGCACTGCAGGAGGCCCAGGATGGACATGTCGTCTAAGGAGTGGGAGGGGGTTTGAAATGGTTCGCGACTGGGAAGTACAGTTGTTTGTTGCGAACCGAGTGTAGGTGTTCCACAAAGCTGTCCTCAAGCCTCTGCTTGGTTTCCTTGATGTAGAGGAGGCCACATCTGGAACAGTGGACACAGTATACCAGCTTAGCAGATGTGCAGGTGAACATCTGCTTGATGTGGAAGGTCTTATTAGGCCCTGGGATGGGGTAGGGGCAGGTGTAGCACTTCCTGCGGTTGCAGGGAAAAGTGCCGGGTGTGGTGGGGCTGGAGGGGAGTGTGGAATGGACAAGGGAGTCACGGAGAGAGTGGTCCCTCCGGAAAGCAGATAAGGGTGGGGAGGGAAAAATGTCTTTGGTGGTGGGGTCAGATTGCAGGTGGCGGAAGTGTTGGAGGATGATGCATTGGATACGGAGGTTGGTGGGGTGGTACATGAGGATGGGGGGGATTCTGTTTTGGTTGTTATTGCGGGGAGGAGGTGTGAGGGATGAGTTGCGGGAAATGCGGGAGACACGGTCAAGGGCGTTCTCGACCACTGAGGGGGGATTTGCGGTCCTTGTAAAATGAGGACATCTGAGATGTTTGGGAGTGGAATGCCTCATCCTGGGAGCCAATGTGGCGGAGACGAAGGAATTAGGAATAGGGGATGGCATTTTTGCAGGAAGGTGGGTGGGAGGAGGTGTATTCTCGGTAGCTGTGGGAGTCGATAGGCTTGAAATGGATGTCGGTTTCCAAGTAGTTGCCAGATGTGGAAACAGAGAGGCCCAGGAAGGAGAGAGAGGTATCAGAGATGGTCCAGATGAACTTAAAGTTGGGGTGGAAGGTGTTAGTGGATCAACTGTTTGAGTTCCACTTGGGAGCACGAGGCAGCGCCAAAACAGTCATCAATGTAACTGAGGAAGAGGTGAGGTTTAGGGACAGTGTAGCTACAGAAGAGAGATTGTTCCATGAAACCCACAAAGGGATAGGCATAGCTTGGGCCCATGCGGGTACCCATGGCCACCCCCTTTGTCTATAGGAAGTGGGAGGAGTTGAAAGAGAAGTTGTTCAGTGTGAGTACAAGTTCAGCTAAGCAGATGAGGGTGTCGGTGGAGGGGGACGGGTTGGACCTGCGGGACAGGAAGAAGCGGAGGTCCTTTAGGCCATCTGCATGGGCAATGCAGGTGTATAGGGACGGGACGTCCATGGAAAAATGAGGTGTTGGGGACCAGGGAATCAGAAGTTCTGGAGGCAGTGGAGGGCATGGGTGGTGTCACAGACATAGGTGGGGAGTTGCTGGACCAATGGGGAGAAAATGGAGTCAGGATAAGTAGAGATAAGTTCAGTGGGGCAGGAGCAGACAGAGACAATGGGTCAACCAGGGCAGTCAGGTTTGTGGATTTTGGGAAGGAGATAGAAGCTGGCCGTGCGGGGTTGGGGAACGATGAGGTTGGAGGCTGTGGGTGGGAGGTCACCTGAAGTGATGAGGTTGTGGATGGTTGGGGAGCTGATGTTTTGGTGGTCGGGGATGGGGTCATGATCAAGGGGGCGGTAGGAGGAGGTGTCAGAGAGCTGGCGTCTGGCCTCAGCGATGTAGAAGTCACTGCACCATAGTACAACGGCGCCTCCCTTGTCCACGGGTTTTATGGCGAGGTTGGGATTGGAGCGGAGGGAGCGGAGGGCTGCACATTCTGTGGGGGAGAGGTTGGAGTGGGTGAGAGGAGTGAAGAGGTTGAGGCGATTGATCTGTGGGGGAGAGGCAGTGTGACTAATCTTATTTCTTGACAAATCTGCATAAGTGACAACGGTCCCTTGATTTGAGGATGATATTCAGTCTGTGCCATTGATGTCTGCCATGGTTCTTCATGTACCTGAAAAAAAACACTGGTCTTTGGGCACATGGGAAAGGGTTTGGGCACAAGCCCCATGCTGGAGAGTGGATTCCAGAGTGCAGAATTTTCTCCTCTTTCTTCCTGCATTTGCTGCTGGTCTGCGTTATCACTGAGTCTTTTGAACTAGAACCGTAATGTAGCTTGATTGGCAAGTTGTTACTGTTCTAAATGATTGGTAGCAAACTTCTCCTAGTCGTTTGTGTCAGTGTTGCCAACCTTCATGAAGAGCTTCAGAGTGACCCGAACTTGTGCATTAAAAATCAGAATGAATTTTTATCCCTGATCATTATCCAATCACCCTCCACAGAATGTTTGGCTAACATCTTTTTAACATGGACCATCAGCGCACCGCACTTAGCTCCTTCTTAGATGATCAACTGTGAATGGCTAAGTCTTTTTAAAGTTATGCACCATATCTAGTTCTGAAATGATATGAAATAGACATGAAATAAATTGCAAGCATTATTTTTTTTTCTGCGATGTTCCTCACCATGGAGCTGACAAAGTAAATTGACGGGCATTTCTGACTAAGTTTGCAAATTTGTTACACATCATTCCATGAGAGGTTACAGAGGAGATGGATACATTTTTTTTGTGTAATACATTGACAGCAGCTTGTATTGCTTCTTGTGGTCTGTCTTCCACCGGACTTTGTGATCTTCCCCCAGAGGCAGAAAGGAAGCACTAAACAAAGACTCAGTGCCATTAACAATATGTAAGCATACAACAGATTATACTCTCTACAAGATGCCAAAGGGAACAAAGGCAAGTATTTGTGATGGTTTGAATAGGAGCAGTCCTTTCCCATATTGCAGACATACGACTGGAAGCTGCTTCCCATCTGACCTCAGGAAAGCAGCTGGGTCCTAATGCCTGAGGTGGCCTCTTTGCAAACTATAAAGCTGAGCCCAGCTCGATGAATTCCCAAACCCAGCAACACAAGGTAGTGGACTCTTACAGAAGAAAAGCTGCATCAATTCCTCAAAACAGGGGAACATCGACTCTTGCAGGAAATTTCTGATAGCTGTTTTATGGAAAGGACGAAAGGATATCCCAGTGTCAACATTCAGAAGGCTGAGAATGTACTTAAGTATCAGTCACTGCACCCTGTGAACGAATACAGTAGCATCCCTTTAAAGGTTACCGAAATAGCATGTGTTCAAATACATCAGACAACAACCCTTCTGTTGCATTAGTGTGAAAGGTGTGGATGAGGGGATCATCCTTCTTACCTGGGCAACTTGAGTTACAGTCCTCTTTCTTACTGACTCTGTAACTTTTATAGGGACCAAGGAGAAGATGTGGCAGTTGAGGTAGCAACAGCTCACTCCTCATGCATTGTTATTGTGTCACTTGAAAAACATGTTTGTGTTTTTGCTAGCTGCTAGTTTCCCTAATTTAGAGTTTTATTCCCTCCTATTGCTGAACACTCAGTGTTAACCCCTGACAATCCTGAACTCAATATCACACGTTAAACTAAATCTGAACCTAATTATCCTCACAATAAGACATAGGAGCAGAAGAAAGCCATTCGCTCAATTAAGTCTGCTCTGCCATTCAGTGAGATCTCATCTGATCTGATCATCTTCAACTCCACTTTCCTACCTTTTCCTCACAGCCCTTGATTTCCTTGCTGATCAAAACGCAGTCCATCTCAACCTTGAATATATACAATGACCCAATCTCGACAAACCCCTGTGGTAAAGAATTCCACAGATTCACTACCTCCTGCAAAAAACAGATTCCTCCTCATCTCTATCTTAAATGTGCAGCCCCTTATTTTGAGATTGTATCCTCTGGCTTTGGACTGTCTCACAAAAGGAAGCGATGCCTCCATGTTTACCCTGTCAAGATCTTGTATGTTTCGATAAGGCCATCTCTGAAAATTGAAGATATCCCAGCTACCGTTGAGTTTAAATTGAGGCTAGCATGTCTTATTAATCCCTAACTGCCCGAAGGGTAATTAAGAATTGTAGCTTTGGAGTCATATGAAGGTCAGGCAAGGACAGCAGATTTCCTTCAATGAAGGGCATTAGTGAATCAGATGGGTTTTTAATTGGCAATCAATAGTTTTCCAGATTTTTATTGAATTCAAATTTCATCATCAGCCACAATGGGATTTGAATTGATGCATCCAGGATATGAGCCTAGGAACCCGTGCCATTACATCACCATCTTCCCTGATGCACTTCTATAAATTCATTGAGAGATGCAGCAGAAAGGGAAATGCCAACCACCGTGGAAAGTTGATGGAACCTCCACCATATGAATTAATCGTTTCCATAACTGAACAGGTTTACTGAGCAGAGTTTAAGAATCATATTTGCAGGCTATTTGTACCATGTTAGAAAACGTTCATTCAAAATACAACACTGAACCGGTCACTGTCATGTATATGTATACAGGTTGTAGGCAAACTCTTTGACCTGAATGGCATTGCAGCTGAGCCCAACAGTTTACATTCAACATTCTCCAGCAGTGGGTCATCGTACCACCAACTTTTCCCCCAATAAAATGGTGCACTGAGGCCATTTGTAGCGCCCAAGCAATTACCTGATATAAGTCTATCTGCTCAGATTATACTCAGTTACAAATTTTCCATTTGGGAGTCTAGTGCTCTGGATCCCTTGAAAGATAGTTCTCTTAATAACTTAAACTAACATTTTAGAGAGAATATCTTCAGTATTATTGGACAGTCATTGAGTGTTACGTTCATGGTGAATTTGGAAACATATACCAGCTGGGCAGACAATTTGGACACAGCATTAAGTGTCCAAAGCACAAACGTGAAATTGTCAGGCACTTATTATGAGTCCAAATACAGTTTAAAGAGAAATTTGAACTTGCAGTATTGGAGTCATAGAGTCATATAGCACAGAAACGGACCTTTTGGTCTACCAGTCCATGCTGAACATAATCTCAGGCTAAGCAAGTCCCACTTGTCTGCTCCTGGTCCATATTACTCCAAACCTTTCCTATTCATGTATCCATCCAAATGACTATTAAACATTGTAATTATACCCACACCGATCACTTCCTCAGGAACCACCCTCTGTGTAAAAAAAGTTGCCCCTTATGTCTTTTTTAAATCGCTCTCCTTTCAGGTTCAAAATATGATGCGTAGTTTTGAAATTCCCCATCCTAGGGAAAAGACATTTACCATTCACTCTATCTATATCCCTATTGGTTTATAACATCTATAAGGTCACCCCTCAACCTCTTACCCTCCAGTGTAAAAAGTTCCAACCTATTCATCCTTTCTTTATAACTCAAACATTCTATTCGGTGAAAAGGTAACATGTCAAGACTTCACATTTTAAAAGATGTTTTACTGTAATACTGACTAAAAACCGATCACTATTTATTAAATATTATTTTCCTTTCAGAGGCAATTTACAATTAAAACAACAACACAGAGGTCACCCTTTTCTACTGTTACTGGCGACCAGAAAGATCAATTTTGTTATGTTTCTCAGTCTCTTAAGTAGCCGTTCCCTTGTCTTCCAACCAATCCACAGTTCCCATGGTTTTTAACTTCTGTTATTTTCCTTTCCCAGCACTTTCATGGTGACCTTCCATGTAGCTTCAGCTAAATAAAACATCCATATTTCATGTTATGAATGGTAAATTCAGGATTTTCTCTGCATAAGGTGCAGGCCTGCTCCACCTGTAGCTTTTGCTCTCTTTTCAACTCCATGCAAATCTCCTTTCTTTCTGAATGATTCGAGAATTTTTAGGAAAACTTGTAAGGTGATTTCAAAAAAGCTTCTTTTACCCTTCCCTCTGCAGCAATACTAAATACACTAGGTATTAATCTAAGTAGAAATAGCAATTCATTATTTCCAATTGCCACATCTTTTCAGCTTAGAATCAAAGCATCAGGTTTCATCAAAATGGTTTATGACTTGATGCTGATCACATTTTTCTAGGTTTCAAGAGGCTTGGAGCCATCTCATTGTGACTTAGAAACAACAATCCTTGTCTCGGGCGTTCACATATGGCCCAGCTCTTTCTATGACACAATGTGATGCCTCTGTTGCTGTACCAACAAACAACTCCTTTAAAATATTAATCATGTACCTCATACTTGTAGCACGGTGAATGAAATGCATTTGTGTAGTCTGATTTTAGGATAAACAAATTCCTCAACCTAATCTATGAAGGACAGATTGGTTCTCTGGAAGGCCCCAGTGAAACTGAAATACCGTACTTTGAAAACACTCTTTCTAACTTCTTCTGTGTCTTTTTATCTAGTGAGATGGGTCCATCATCAAATGACTCAGACAGCGGTGATGGTTGAATGTAAAGTCAACATGCTTCAAAGAAGTGCAATACTTCTGAATCTTAAATAAGTCTAAAGTTATCTCCATGATCTCACTAGGGAGACAATTCCATTGTATCCCAAAAATTTTTCCTAATATTAGAACCAAATTGTCCTTTCACAACTTAAACCTCCTGTTCTGTCTTCTGATAATTCAATTTGCAAGATCAAAGATTTATTTTGTGATTCATCTCCCCTGTGTTCCAATGGCAGTCATAGTGTCTTGGCTATCGAAGTTGGCCATGATACTTGACATAAATTGACATCTAGGCATTCATATCATTTTCTGTCTTCCAATCTTTCAATATAATTATAAATCAATATTGTTCTACTTTGTTTATTCATGATCCAATGATCGGGTACAGCAGCCCAGATCTTTCTCAAAGTCACTCTCCTCCAATTCCACACGTCTTACTGATCATAAATTTCTCTTTCAAATTGCATATGTCTCATTTGTTTGTGTTAGATTGAACCTGGCACAGTCGCATTGATTATTAGATTTTATTTAACTTTTTGAAGTGTTTGGCTTCTGCCTTGAACTTCACTGCTCCTATTCCACTTACGCACCATCTAGAGTTTAATCAAATTGCAATCAAGTTTTCAGTATAAGTTATTAATGTAGATTAGGCACTGTAGGGGCTCAGGCATTAACCCAAGAATCCACTCCTCAACCTCGACAGAAGACAAGCAACATGTGACATTGTTTTCACCTCTCAAGTTCCGCTCTAAAAAGTGGGATAAAGAAAAGGCTCTTGAAGAATATTAAACTCAGCACAATGAGGCAAGCGGTGTTTTCAAATCAATTAAGTGCCTCAATAGGAAACGTCAGTTCTGTTCCCTTCCTTGAGACAGAAGATTGATGGAACTAAAAAGGGAGAGGAATTTTCATTTAATTATCAGGAAGACATGTTTAAATTACTTAGCTGCAGTGATGAGCTGAATTTGATTTCATGCAACAAATGAGACAAGTCAATGCTAAGTAAATGCAAATAACTTGTTTTCAACTTTAGTAAGCATTTACAGGTCTTGGAACTTGCAACCTGAAAGACCTGTGGTGCTTTCAGAGTGCCTGCGTTTGTTTACACAGCACCATGGCCTAGGGCAAGTTAGTGTTTCCATAATGGCACCACTGGGATACAAAGTAGGCTTCATGTCATGTTTTTTCCATAACCTCAAACATCTGTCCCCGGCTACCATGCTGTCAGCAAAGGTTAACACGATATATAAATGTTTCTTGAGACAACTTAACATTATCATAGCTATTGAGTTACAATGACACAGTGTAGAATGGTGATGTTATATTCCGGTCCTTCAGACACTGCTCAGTGCTCTCGGCATGAGGCTGCTAACCCCAGTAATAATGTTTGTTAAAAAAAGCACTAGAAAAGAAAAAAAAATGTGTTGCAAGGTCGTAACACGTCGAAGGGTTCAAATGACATCTCATAAGTGACTGCAAAGCCTGGGAATTTAATCAAAGTTGTCGCAGTGCCTTGAGTCAATGGATATGTGTTACTTTAAACTGCAATATATTTACATATTAAAGGGAAACGGTCTGAAGGCTTGGAAGAGCCAGAACTATTGAAGGTCAGAGATAAACTTGCATTGACAAACTAAAATAGCGCTGAAATAGAAATAAGGAATGCAGCACGTAACTCAAATTAACATGACAGGGGCTTTAGTTTGTCTGATGCTACAAAATAAGCTGCATCATGAAATAAATAACAACTTAGGTTGTTAAGGAATACATTTGTAAAGTAAAAACATGCTCTGTATGTTAATCATCAGGCCTTGCATATATTAAAAGGGACCGGTAGCCTCAGCATATTTTGCAGTACATTTTATTGGAAACATTAGATGCTGGAAATAGCAAACACTAGATATTTCAGTAAATACCGGAGATATTTGTCCGGAGGACAACCAGATATTTTACTTACTAGAAGGAATATCAGACGTTTTATGTATTATGCACTTTATGTATTGTAAGGGCTACCGGGCTCTGTGCATTCAATATTTTATTCACTAGAGTAAATATCAGACTCTCTATATGTTATAGAATATATTATACCCTACATGTACTTTGGTGGATGCTAAACCCTGCTATATATAACATCAGACCTTGGATAGGGAACTCTGTGTATGGTATTAGTTAAATCAAACGCTGTTACTAAAGGAATATCAGACACAATTTATTTTATTTTGCTTATCATATAGAGTGTATATTGTGACTAAGGTAGCCTTTTGTATCAGATAAAAGATATTCTAAGCTTTATGCATAAAGATATCAGTCCTTTTATTTGTGAGTGATAAAGGCTATCCAATGCTGTAGATATGAGATACAATATATAATATTTAGTATACTAAGGTGGTTGTTTTTGGCTGGTACAGATTGGATGGGCCAAAGTGCCTTTTTCTGTGCTATAGACGTCTATGACTCTAATATTGGATATCACTTATGGAGCTAGCATCATTATGTACTGCACTCAGAGATACCAGCTCTCGGGCTTTGTGTGCAACACACAATCCCATAACAATTTTTTCATCCAGGCCCCAATCCCTAAAAGTGATTGCCATTGCAACGTTAGCATTAGTCCATAACATGGAGTCTGTCTCATCAATGGGCTTTTGACACCTTGTTTAGAAGCGTGAAATGAGTCCAAGGATCTAAGAACAAGTCTCACCATTCAGGTAAGGGACTTATGCTGAATATTACCCTCCAGTTTACACTACCTCAAGAGGGCAAAACCAGTTGCCATCCAGTTTCTAGGTTTTGTTTATATGTTTTAGATTTCCACAATTATTCTTTTGTCATCACCTGGTGTTATTGCCTGATCATCATATTTTATGCCCAGTTTGCCAAATCTTTCTTCATAGGACAATCTCAGCATCCTGGGGAATATTCGTTGCTCTATGACAATGAGATAAGGAGACCAAAACCCCACACAGTAATCCAGGAACAGACTAACCAAGCTTCTTAACAATTGAAGTAAGACTTCACTGCTCCTGTGCTCAAATACTTCTGTGATAAAAGCTAACATTCTGTTGGCTAACATTCTGTTCACCTTCCTACTAGCTCGCTGCACCTGCATGTTCGTCTTCAGTGACTTACTGGCAAGAACACCTCAGTCCCTTTGCATATGTACACTTCCTAACCTCTAACCATTCAGCCCATCATCTCACTCCATTTTTTGAAAGAGCTACTCCATTAATTCTACTCACTTAGTTGTTCCCAATAACCTGGCAAATAGCTTTCTCAAGTTTGAATCTAATTTCCTTCGGATGTTGTCATTGAATCTGTTTCTGGCAACATTTCTTGCAGTGTGTGTTAAAATTTAACAGCTCACTGTGGGCGACCTGGTAGCCTAGTGCTTAGTACTGCTGCCTCACAGCACCAGGGATGCAAGTTTGATACCAGCCTCAGGTAACTGTCTGTGTGGAGTTTCCTTCCACAGTCCAGGGATGAGCAGATTAAATGGATTGGCTACACTAAATTGCCCCATAGGGTCCAGGGATGTGCAGCCTAGGTGGATTAGCCATGGGAAAGATGAGATGACTGGGTGGGATGCTCTTTTGAGGGTCAGTGTAGATTTGATGGGCTGAGTGGCCTGATTCCACACTGTAAGAATTCTATAATTCACTGTGTTAAATAGATTCTCACCCCTATTCTGAATCTATTGCCATCATTTGGGTGGAGGTAGATTTTACGAGGGGACATAGTTTTAAAGTGAAAAGAGGTAGATGTCGGGGAGACGTCAGAGGCAGGTTCTTTACTCAGAGAGTGGTAGAGGCGTGGAATGCATTACCGGAGAGGGTAGTGGAGTCAGCCTCATCAGGGGCACTTAAGCAGCTATTAGATAGGCATATGGATGATAGGATAAGGTAGCGGTGGAGGTTAGATAGACCTTAGGCTTTAGATAAAAGTTCGGCACAACATCGTGGGCCAAAGGGCCTGAACTGTGCTGTACTGTTCTATGTTCTATGTTCTATGTCAAAGCTGTACCCACTGATGAGCAACTCTCTGACCCGTGGAAATAATTTCTCCTAATTTATTCATCAAAACCAGTTATAATTTTGATCAAAATTTATCCTTAATTCCATCTGCTATAAGCCAATAACACAAAGAAGTGATAGGGCATTTAATATATATATGTATAGAAAGATACATATATAGCCTACTGGATTTCCTGTTAAGCTTTGAGTGGCAGTGTCACTTACTCCTGCTGGCCGCTCACAGCACAGACACTGTGCTTTCAGCATCATTACAGAGCAGACAGCCTTACTCAACCAGAGACATCGGTGGTGAAAAATGTGTGTTATCTTTTAAGACAGTAACCTTAAGAGTGCACTGTCAAAACTCACACATGAATAATGACCACTTGAGCATGATACTAAAGGCTGACTACTACTCTAAGAAAGAGTCTTGTCTTTTAGCAGGGACAAAGATGGAAAGCAGATCAAGTGGGCACTATAACTAATCTCCTTGATTCCAGGTTAAGGACTCAAAGCTCATCAAATCCAAGCAATGCAAAATAACAATCAACAAAGCTCCTAGAACAGTAAATGCTACAACCAAATTGATGCTAGAGGAAATCAGGAGTAAATTGTATTGGGGTTGGTGCAAGGCAGTAGGTCCCCGATGAAATTCTCTGCCACATTCCCAATATATTCCTGTCTTGACCATTTTACTTCAAACATGGCAATGCTACCCAACCAACAGAACATGGGCATCAGTTAAAGGGTAATGTCTGGCCCGGAACTGTCATTGGGATGTACATACAATTTTAACAACTACATTACTAGGGTTTCTTCACAGCAAGGATCCAGGCCAGAAGATACCCAGGGAAGTGTTACTATATATATTTACAAAGGATCATTGTGGGCCAGCAGGAGTTGAAATATGCTTGGCCATGAATTTATACAGGTTTCTTACTTGGTAAGTGAATTGAACAAATTAAACATAGAATCCATACAGTGCATATAGAGGCTATTTGGCCCATCAAGTCTGTACTGACCCTCCCAACCTATCCCCATAACACCATATTTACGATAGTTAACCCATTTAGCCGGAAACGTCAGCCTTCCTGCTCCTCTGATGCTGCTTGGCTTGCTGTGTTCATCCAGCTCCACACCTTGTTATCTCAGATTCTCCAGCATCTGCAGTTCCTACTATCTCTGAAACAATATATCAGTGTTCAGGTTTCTTTGCATTAGACAATAACCCTATGGACATGTTCTGCAATTCTCACTCTCTCACAGCCCTTCCTGACATGTACCTCCCAGTTTCTGCTGTCAGTCACTTCCTTGTCTCACCCATTGGACCCAGACAAGTCAAACAATGCAAGTCGACTTACCTCCTGGCGTTCTTTATCTCCTCCTGTCAAAAATGCAACTTCCTACGAAACCATCTTCCCTTTCCTCATTGATCCCTACAGGGACATGCTTTCTAGGGCACCACCAACATTTCCAGCACTATTCAATATTGTACCTGCAAGAAAATGTAACTCTACCATAGATTATTTACCGATGTTAGAACTGTGTCTGTACTTTGGAAGTAATTGTTGGTTAAACTTGTTCTCAGACATTCTGTTGTTCAAAAAGATGCTTCACAAATACAACACTTGATTTCAGTAGAAATTTCAACCATAGGAGCTTCGACTCCACAGGATAGCTTCGGCACTAGTTAGGGGTTAGAAGTAGTCAAACGGGAGGCTGGAAGAACACAGCAAGCCATGCAGCATCTGAAGGAAAGGGCTGGATGTGAGGGTAGGAGTAGCTGTGCATCAAAGTGGGAGGGGGTGTGGTAAGTGGTGGAGGCAGAATGGTGGTGATAGTGGACACTGGTAGTAGTTGGTCGACTGGAGGGATGAACCTGATGAAGTAACTTTTCTGAGGAAAGCTGACATTTATGAAATTGTGTTAATTGGAGCTTTTCCTTGATTAAGATGATCAATGTTGATATTATTGAAGGAAGAAGGAAAATAAATTAGACTTTAAACAAAGTCAATGAATGATTAAATGTTAACCAATTGGAAAGAGTTATCACATCAGGCAGACATAATGTCATTGAGTCATTGAGATTGGCAAGACAGAAGAAGGCCCTTCGCCAGTCAAAAACAACCACCTAACCATTCTAATCCTAGACATTGAGAGAAAGTAAAATAAAGTAGATACAAATCTACAGTACAGTGCAGCAGCATTATGTAGAGGAAACTAAACATTCCTGCCTCCAGCATGCAGAAACTTGAGATGGAGAAACTCATGCCATTTCCTTACTTCTTTGTGATAGTAAGAACTGCAGATGCTGGAGTCAGAGACAACACAGTGTGGAGCTGGATGTACACAGCAGGCCAGGCAGCATCAGAGGAGCAGGAAAGTTGACATTTCGGGTTGGGACCCTTCTTCAGAAAAAAGGGTCTGAAGAAGAGTCCTGACCCGAAACAACAATTTTCCTGCTCCTCTGATGCTGCCTGGCGTTATTTCTTTTCTTTGTCCGCTGCCTTTCCTACTAGAAATAAGAGGTAAATGCATCATGCATCTGTTTCCTCCTTGGTCACACTTTCCATATTTAAGGGCAAGGATGTTGCACCAAAAAGTGCATAAAAGTTTAAAATTTCAGAGACTTGTACGCAGAGCCTAGAAGTCAAATACAGGTGACAGTAGTTTCTCAAAGAAAAAGGGAGTCCAGGATGCAAATTATTGGTTGTCAACACACTTCAAACTCCCATTGTTTAGACCACTGGGTAAACCTTGCACTTTGAGCGTGAGAAGAAAATATAGGCTATATAATAGATATCGCTGAAATAGCTGAGCATAAAATTAAAAGCTAACTAGGCTAAGAATGATATGTTCATTTGATGCTTAATGTATCCAATGTTGAGCTAGATGAATCTGTCTGGAAGCAACAAGGTATTAATTAAGCTAAAGACTAAAAGCAAACATTGTACTTGCCATTCCACCATGCGATGTAGAACCCTGGATCTTCTACTGGCACCACATCAAAGGATTGGAACTGGTTTGAAGAAACTTGAAAGTCCATTAGGAGAATTTAATGGTAGGGCAAATCACACACAGAGTATCCTTCATTATGCTTGGGATATATGGAGATTACCCTCCAAAAAAATGATCATAGATGGACAGGTCACAGCTGCTACATGAATGATTAAAAAATCATCAAAATCACATGCAACTTAGGTCAAACTCAGACAGTAAAGCATTTACCATGATTCATCCATAAAGCAAAAGCAGTTGAGTACAGGTCACAATAAGTAATGCTTCAACAGCCCTTGGCACTGATCAGAGTGCAAATTCGATAATGAGCCCTTGCCAAATGAAACAGAGAATGTTATTTCAAATTGGGATGCCTTGTATCCTATTATGGACATGTTATAACAAAAAGCACCAGCCAGTAATTGAAAACCTATCTAATATAGTCACTAGTGTTTGTATTTGTATTATATGAATGTTAAGTCACCAGAATTAAATTGGATGCATCTGAGGATGCTAAGTAAGCAAGGATGGAGATTGCAAAGCTCCTGACCATAATATTTCAATTCTGTTTAGATATCAGTGAGGTGCAGAGAACTGGAGAGTTGCAGATGGTATATTTTCATTCAAAGCCATCAACTGCAAGCCGGTCAAATAGCTAATGGAGACAGCGATGGGAAAACTTTTCAAAATGATAACCTAGGACAAAATTAAGTTTAGGTTAATTCATCCTTAGTGTTTGCTTTTATTATTGGCAAAGCTGAGGTTACTCTCTGTAGGGAAGTGAAGGCCTAGAGGAAATTTGATAGAGGTGTTCAAAGCTGTGAGGTATCTAAATAGGGCAGATAGAAGAGAAACAGTTTATATCACCAGAGGTGTTGAGAAATAGACAGCACCCATTTAACGTGAGTCACAAAACAGCAAATGGATGCAGTGAATAATTGGGATTCACAATGCATGGCCTACCGATGTTGTAAAAGATGATTCACTCACCTTTCAAAAGCAAATTGAATAAGCACCTGAAGACAATTCAATTGTGCAGAGCTCTAGAGACATATGTGGTGGGGTTTAGGCTGTGGGACAGTGTGAGTTTTTATTTCAAAGGAGTCCAGTAAGCACAAGCAAGGCAAATAGCTTCCTCGGGCACTGTAATCATTCTGTGACTCTATGTTTCAAGACAAAGATGATACACCAAATCATTCCTCCTAATTTGACACCAATATGCCAATCTCACTCATAGGCATTTAATATAGAAAATGGGAAAATATGACTCTTTGAAGTAAGTATGCTTTTCTAAATTTGCATTCAAATAATTATATGCCAATCATTTGCAAGCCTTCATTGTTTACACATTATAACTCACTTGGAGCTTCCTAGTTGCTGTATATAAATTATCCAAACTTCCCGTACCTATTATTCAATACACCATTTGAATACTTTGATTAGATTGCGACATAGTTCTCAGCCCTGGGTATTCAGTATTCTGTAGGATTAATTCTATGATGAGTTGCTTCTGTCAGGGTAACTGTGTTTGAAGGGAGTGCAGCTTAGAGATATTATAACAGGAT
Source organism: Ginglymostoma cirratum (assembly GCA_024137785.1). Lineage (NCBI taxonomy): Eukaryota > Metazoa > Chordata > Chondrichthyes > Orectolobiformes > Ginglymostomatidae > Ginglymostoma > Ginglymostoma cirratum. Next base: position 1,552,604 of record JAHRHZ010000070.1, on the reverse strand, counting down.
AGTCCCAATTTTGAACTCACACTTCCCAGAAAAATGGTTCATTAGTTGAATTAAATACCAGAATTTATAGAATTGACCCCTTTGCATATAGCAGTTAAAACCATGCGATTAGATTCTGGGGTAAATCCAGTACCTTGTATTTTTTATCCGACATGGAGTTGTTCTGAATGCTAGTGACTGGATGGTAGTGTGTGCCCCACCTTCATTATTTAGAATATAAACTGTCTGGGCCGCATGAATTGACTGTGGCTTGTAGCTCAGACTTTTTTTTTCTTTTTGGAAGAGCAAGCACAGGTTCAATGGGCCAAATGGCCCCTTTCTGCGTTGTACTGGTCTAAGATTCAGCAATTCAAGATTCCTTCAGACAGGAAGTTACACCACGACCGCATCTGACTATTCAAGTAGGCACGAAAAGTCACTTGGAATGATTCAAAGCAGAACAAAGAGTCCTCCTGGTGTCTTGAACAACATTCCCTTTCAACCAATAACGCCCAAAAAAGAGCGGACTATCAGATCGCTCATTCACTTGCGACTGGTGGAATCTTGGTGCGTGCAGCTTTCTGACAAATTTATCTGCATTGCAACACTTTGAAATCAAGCGTCAATTGTCCTGCACTTCGGGGCAGTTGGAGGACGCGAAAATTGCCCTGGATGTTCAAAGTCTTTCTTTACAGGTTTCCTATCTTATTTATTATTCATTTAGACCTCTTCCATCTTTATTGGAATCCATACAATTATTCACTCTCCGAGATCCATAACTACTGTATATGTAAACTGTGTGGTGTTAATGCGTGGAGTATCAGATGCACAAATACTGAACTGTTGGCTCTGTATCAATTTACCCCTTTCAGAGTCTGTTGCCCTCTCCTCCACCTGCCACAGGTTTGGCGTAACTTCTCATTCATCACTCACTTACGCGTAAATTCTTATAGAACAAAAGGTGAACGCGCGGAACAACGTCAGTCTATGTGCTGTGTTGAAAAGAGCACAAGTTCTCATTAAAAATCTCGACTAAAAATTAACTTGGAGGAAAACAGATTTGATACGACATGTCCTGTTTAACGGAGAGCTGGTATCAGTGGCTGGTTAATGATTTCAGGCAAGTCAGGCAGTTTCATGGGTTCGGATGTTATTTCCGGAGATGAATGGCAAAGTGTCCAGTGCGTAGTACGCCCTCTTCCACCAACTGCACCCCCGCCCCCCACCCTCCCTCCCCACCCATCCCCATAAAAAAAGCATCCAGTGCTAAGGCTTTTATGTATCACTTCACATAACGCAATAACCTATGCTATGAAACTGCATTTTGTGATGTTGTTTATGGTTTATTGCTCGATGTGGGCAGTACAATACTTGTACTGCAAAACTGAAAAACCTCCATAGGAATGTGACAATGTTGAGAATTGCTGGGAAGAAATAAAACTGGAGATTAAATAGCTCCCCTTGAACTGTATTGAAACAATTAGACTTAGTCTGGTTTTGCTTGTCTTACCCGAGGCCAGAATTTTGCAGCTTGACACTCTCCTCATGTGATACAATATGAATCCCCTTTACCAGGCCTCAACAACATATTCCTTTGACATGAGAAGTGTAACTTTGCCACTTTATATTGTGCCTTTTGTTTTAATACAAAATACTTTAAAATGTAAAACTTACTAAAAGAGTAATAAAGGAGTAGAATGGGACATGTAACGGGATTCCTAAAATACGTAGGATTTTGAAAGGACCAGCAATGAACTGCATCGTTAGGTCAATTAGTAATGAGATCAAAATCTTCGAGTCACAGTGAGGATGGGTGAGTCCTGGCAGCTTGTTTTTGATTCAAAGTATTGTGGCTATTGATAGAAATAAATGTAAAATTTCATGGATGCTGGAAATGTGCAGAACATGGGGGAGAAACTCAACCCCTTGGATTTTAAGCATTAACTCTGTTTCTCTCCCCACGGATGCTGTAAGACCTGTTGAGCTTCTCCAGCCACTTCTGATTTTGTTTCAGATTTCCAGCACCTGCTGTTCTTAGTTTTACATTAGTGTATCAGAAGGATATTATTTTGTGACAAAGGATTTTGACTTCCTCCAAGACTTTGTTTCATAATGTTTTTTGTTGTTTTATTTCCTTTACTCTTTCAAGGGATGTAAGTGCCACTGACGTGACCTGTATTTACTGTCCATCCTTAAATGCCCTTGAACTGTTTAACTATTAGGCCACCACAAAGGGCATTTAGGAATCAACAACAATGTCGCGGGCCTGGAGTTAAGTGTAGTGCAGACCCAGTAAGGACAACAGATTTCCTTCGCTGAAGAACATTAGGGCCACCGGACTCCAAACGTTAACTCTGTTTTCTCTACACAGGTGTTGCCAGATCTGCTGAGTTTGTCCTGTAATTTATGTTTGAGATTTGCAGCCTCCACAGTTCTTTATTTATTTCCGTGAACCAGATTTTATTTTAATGACAATCGATTGTGGCTTCACAGCAGCATTATAAAGATTAACTTTTATACTTCATAACTGAATTTAAATTCTGCCGGTTTCCGAACCTTTGTCACGGAATCCCTACAGTGCAGAAAGAGACCATTCGACCCATCAAGTCTGCACCGATCCTTCCAGGAGCATCCCATCCTGTCCCATCCCTGTAATCCCCAATGTGTTTATTTTTACCACGGCCAATCCACCTCACCAGCACATCTTTGGACTATGGGAGGAAACCCATGCAGACACAGGGAGAACGTGCAAACTCCACACAGGCAGTTACCCAAAGCTGGAATTGAACCCATGTCTCTGGCGCTGCGAGGCAGTAGTGCTAACCACTGAGCCACCAGATCATTAACCTGGACATCGGGCTTGCAGTTTGCACTTGGCCTTCACGTGCTCCGCTCGGTGATGCATGAAGTGGTTTGTGGATTGCTAGGCCAGCAACATTAATCGTATTAGAACCCTGTTCCCAAGTAAACTAGCTTGTGGCTCAGTGGTAGTGCCCCTACCTCTAGGCCGGATATCCCAGTTCAAGTCCCATCTATCCGAGGTGTGCCATAGCAGAATAATGTTATCGAAATGGCGCAAGGAACAGATCGTCGATCTAACATCGTTAGATGCCATGTGCGTCCAATTTAATGATAGGTAGAAAGTGCGAGTGGTGTCCGTCTGGAGAATGAGTGCTGGAAACTTTCCGTGCTACATGCACTTCTGTGGTTTTAGGTTTGTGACAATATCTCCCCCAGAAGGTACAGGTGAAATGAAATGGTCTTCAGTCCGCGTGGAGAACCTAAATGCCACTCTCAAGCTACAGTGAGTAATGATGGACGTTTCACGACAATCTGTTCAGAAAAGGGGGCTGAGGCCGAGGCAACCCATTGAAATTAACGAAGCGGAAGAATACAAAAATTCAAAGAGGGGGCTGTAAAACCTACATGAAGGAACATTAACAGTCCCAATAACTTATAAAACATAAGTAATCTCATAGTAATAAAACGAACGCAATGAAATTCTACATAAAAGAAGCTTATTGCCGCCGTATATTTCACCAGCACGCTTGGGACTACTTTGGACTATTTCTTTTCACACGGTGAGCGGAGTTCTCAGGTGCTATTCGGTTGAAAAGTCTGAAGTTAATCTGCATCTCTGACTTTCTGTAAGAAAATACATGGGGCATAAAATGCAAGAAAATGTAGTTCACGACACTTTAAATTACAAGCATTCAGAACCACAAGAACCTCGGCATTTAGTGAGATGTTCAACAGATTCCACTGAATATAAATCATTGATGAGTTTTCAAAGATACACAGATTTCATGACTATTTACGCCATCCTTTGCAAACTATGATTAATAAGGCAAATTTATAAATAATTTGAAGTGATCCTTGTTTTTTTTGAACGATGACTATTGTGATGAATGCATGTGCCTTGTAGATAGATGACTGTTAAATCGGTTTAATTGTTGTTCTAACCGATTTATCAAAGTTTGAAATAAATTATCTAAAACTGTCTGAATGGCACATGAATACAAACTCCTTTTAGCAAATATTTATACAGGTTTTTATTTGTCTGTATTAAACTCTATAATATTTCTATTTAAATATTTGTTTTATCGAATCTAATATATAATCTTACACACATGCATGTCAAACACATTATTACGGTATATTTGAAATAAAATGCCCCAATGGTTATTACTAATAGAAGTAATAATTAATATTATTATCGATTTTGGGTTTGAAACTCATACAGGTTTGATGTAAACAGCACTGATCTCATTTTTCCTTGTAACTGTACCGCTGTGCATATTCATTTAACCAGAACTGGCACAGAGCTGCTTGACTGAGCCGTTTTCTCCTGTAACACAGGCTACATGTGTGACATCTTCGGTTCTGGACCATAAAAACTGCAGTAATCTACAATGTGTTGCATGCTTAAATAGCTGAGTGGCGTTTTTGCTGCTAATATTTCATGTCAGGCAGAATTTCAGTACGGTAACACGAAATCAATGACCTAAGCAGGACAATGTAATTAGCGAGCAACAGAGATCTGCCGTGAAGTCCACAAACACGCACACACACACACACACACACACACACACACACACGCACAGAGAGAGAGAGAGAGAGAGAGAGATTATTGAATTAAATACGCGAAAGCTTCAATTCTCATTTAAGTTTAAACGATTATGACAAGGCGGCCAAACCACCCCTTCGATATCAGCACCGTGTTTGCTGTTAAACTTGTGAGATGTATTAGAAACCGCTTGAAAAGTCTCCAAAAAGTTGCTTTCACTAACGAATCTTGGAAAAAAAACTTTGAACGCAGAAACAACATTTCGTTGGATGGGAGTTAAGAGCACTTTTTAAAGGAGGAATATTTACATAAAAAAATTAATTTGGAACACCAGAAACTTCGTTCTGATAAAAATTTATTTGCAGCATTGATCTTTTGGAGCTGTTTGCATATTTCAGTCTAAACTTCTGAAACAACATTATTGTTCGCCAATACAGAGTTTTTGGAAACAAAATAGAAGCTATTTGCAAATGACACTTCACTTGAAATTCTTATGGACCTCTCTGTCACGGTTATAAGATTTCTCATTATTTTATTTCATCCTCCCTATAAAGCATTAAAACAACCCGTGAAATGTAACTGAGTGAAGTATTGGAGCTTTGCGACAGGGTGACAAAAGAATATTGTTTTTTAATCTGTTGGTATCACGTGGACACTGGGCAATAAAACTACTTAATTTTCAAGATTCCGTTAAATGAGTTCAAGTGTTGACATCTGACGCTGTAGCGATCAATCTCCGTAGGCTGAGGTGAATCAAAAGTAGACGCGGATTCATCAGCGAGAAATGTATCGAAAAGCCGGTCACTTCTCTGCCTCTGTCGCTTTCTGATCCCAGAGTAAGCGGCAGGGATAGTGTTAATGATCCTTGAGCAATTTTGGAAGTTCATAAACAGCATTGGGTTAGTACAAAAATCAAGGATTTTGTTTATAAAAGAAATGAATAATTTCCACCGCCTTGAGTCATTTCAAACATTTGATGTAGACCACACATCTCTCTCCCTGTCAATATCAATGGTCACACTTTTTTTCTGTCCCCGTGGGTTTCATTCACTTAACCGAGTCCAGCGGGGCTGCCCCATGATGTGAATAGTGTTGTAATAGATTAGCGGTTAAATGTAGCTCTGTGATGCTCTCTGAACAGACTGGAGTTTGAACGGTGCGATCAAATGATATAGGCCAGGTTCATACACGCCAAGTCTGACACAAAATGTTTGAAGGTAGACTGGAGTATGTTTGCGCCAGAGAGGTTATTTATTCAAACCTACAATCTGTATAACTCGCGAATGTACACATTTTGCATGCCTGAGTGTAGGTGCGTTTTGTTACCCTTGTACAGTCTGTAGTGTGATACAGAACTGCTAATAACTGACTGGAATCAAGCAATGAAATACATCATTAATGGTCTTATTTCATCGTTAGCACAACTGTAAGCAAATCAAATTTGGAAGGTGCAGTGTAATCAATTAAGCCAGGACAAGGCTGTTTTGCCCATATATCTTACATATTAAGTGGAAGGGACATTGCTGCCTGAATAACTAATTGCGACAATATTTGGGATCATTCTAACGGTTCAATATTGATTATAACCCCAATTTGATGTCTTTCTTGTTTTAAACAGGTAAAGAAAAATCGTGCGTCCTATTAATTTATTTCTCGTGAGCTCAAAAGTGTCTTTATTTCATTCTTCAACGTCTTTTTTCTAACCTCCACGACTTTCACTGTTGAAAAGGGGAAGAATTTTTTTCCAGGCGGTGTGCTGGCTTCCGAGAAACATGTATGAGATGGGCGCGTATTAAATGGCGGTGGCACTGTACTGACTTTTTTTCTCCCTCTCTCCCTAAAACTATCCCGAAATGTAGCTTACAAATCTCAGCTAACTACCCGTGCGACTGGCAAGCACGCACTAGAGAACGAAGGTGCCACGTCGAGATGGGATTCTCTCCCCGTGTCAGTGAACTTAAATCAGTAACTCTCTACTAAATTGGAACGCTTTACGCTGAGAAGAGATCCTCGGTGAAAAGCTGAGGGCAAATAGAGAGAGAGAGAGTAAATGGCAGGGAATAAGGCAGTGAGATGAAGAGATGGGGAAATGTGTTGGACTGGACCTGTGCACACGCAGACGCACACACAATGTACAAATGTGTTCTACACCTTCTGTTGCACATTGTTGACTATTCCCTCTCTCTCTCAAGTCTCTCTTCTCACTAAGCTGACCAGCATTAGCAGGTGTCCCAGTCTTGGGGCCTTTGTATGTGTTTGTCGCTTTCTAAGTGCCCTGCAGTGCCACCTTATAAGAGGCCAGGTGAAGCCGTGCAGAACTAAGTTAGCTTGGTGCAGTGCAAGCGCCGAGTTAATGAACTGGAAAACTCCGGGAACGCGTCACTCTTACAACAGAGAGAGAGAGAGAGAAAAGTTAAGCTTCAAAGTCCACAGTCATTTCTGAGGGGAGTCGGGTTACGGGTGTCATGGAGACGGGACCTGAACCGTTTCTCCCGCCGTTTGTGCTGGTCAAGATAGCGGGGCGGCCGCAACCGCTCACAGCGCTGTGCTGTCCGGGGTTGGGGGGGGGGGGGGGGGGGGCGGGGGGCGCGGGGACCTGGAACTGGAGCAGACAGCATTACACAGATTTACAGTAACTTCAAACGTGATTCCTGGTCTCCCTTTACTTTGTAATGCTGCCCCTTCTGGCTACAGGCTGAATAACATGTAGCAATTTCCAGCATCACTTTAGATATCAAACTGTTTCACATGCTTTTCTTTGCACATGCACAAATTAAATAAAACACAAGCTGGAACAAAGATTGTTACAAAACATCACATCGAGAAAATATGTGCTAGAAATGGTTAAACGATTAAGTAACATGGAACTTGTTAATGCATTGAATTTCAGGATTATTTTATTCCATTGACAATGCTAAGAATGATGCCTTCATATTCTTCATAACCTAATCCGCGCAGAATTTAATGCTGAGCAAACTACTGTTTCAAATACAAACCACACTAGGATTTCCTGTATAGACGTTTTCGGTACATTACCGTCGGTATTTAATAGCCATTTCAGCAGGCAAAATTGATTCGACTTGGCATTTATTCCGTCCTTTTTCCTGAAATTCTACGCAGTTGAATTAAATCAGTTTGCAAATGTTTCTGAAATCAGTTTTCCCGCGTGGCAATAATCCCTGTTTAAATTGCAGATTAGATGAGACGATTTCGTTAATAATTTGCTGCTACCTGCGGGCCTTGCTTCACCATCAGTGTGTCCACTATCTACTGCGTTCAGGCAAACAGTCAAGGGGTCTGGGGTGGTGAGGGAGAGACATTTCCCGATTAATATCCCTTCTAAAACTCTACCTGATTTACAAACACACAGGCACAATCGCGCAGAGGCCAGAAGGCGGGATGGGATGTAATGATATTTAGAAATCTGGGACCTGTAGACTAACATATCAATTACACATCTGGCTTCCCACTTTCAGATATTGGATTTCATTTAATTTTCTACCAAATAAGTTTAAGGTGTATTAAATGAATACCAGGTAGCAATTTCACGTGTATCACTCAGAATTATAGTGCCTGCGTTCAGCTCTTTGTTTATTCTGCCTAACTTTCCAATGTGATGCTCGAAAAGTAGCAATTCGAACATCTTTTCCATTGGAAAATCTGCTCACCGCACACAGCTATCCTGAACTCCCTGGAAACTAAACTATCTCACTCCAGCCCTGTATTATAAGCGGCGGGGTCTGTGGCAAATCCACATTTCACAGTCCATCATTTCAACTTTAATCATGTAGTTAGAGAAACCACTTAAGCAACTTTCAATGAAGTTCTCTTGTTACTTTAGGACGGCACTTCGTTTGAATTCCTGTCTATGTTTACACAAAGTTTGATCCATCACAGACCTGGTCTTCAGACAATAATTAGGCCCATGGTATGCGATTATTGTAACTAGTACGTAAATAAAACGAGTGTTCTTAAACAGGGGAAATATATCAGGCGACCTAAAACCACTGACGGTGATTTTTTTTTAAAGTTAGCGTCTACGTTCTGTGCCACTTCCTATATACTATCTTTGTTATCTGGTCCTGCTACCTGAGCGAGAAAAACAAAATCCGATTTCTCAAGAATGCGCGAAATGTCCATTTGGGACAGTCTGTTGACGGGGCCTATCCGGTTACTTTGACCTGCACGTTATTCATTTCCCTGCACTTTAGCTGCACAAGACGTTAGTGTCTCAGTTGTTAGATGGCAGTTTCGTTCACCGTTTGTGCAGCCTTTCTGCTGGAGAGATTATACACGCAGAGATATAGACACCGGCAAAACGCACACATCAATGAATCTACCGGCTGAGCTAACATCGAAAGCGGCTGAACGGTGAAAACTGAACATGAACTGCGCCCGAACTTGGCATGCTTGTCACGCCGAGAAGCAAGCCCTTTTTTTGTTCAGTTGAGTACTGTTTGACAACCTTAGTTGACCTTTCCGAAATTATTTAGAATTATTTCTAAATTTCTGTTTCTATTTTACTTCCGTTTTGTCTATTGTTATTCTTTCGTCAACCAGCTCTAATCGCATCGCCTCTGTCTCTTTTGCATCAATTAAATGCGCGGTTCATTCGCTGTTTGAACACCCTTTCGGCTGTTTGTCTTGTGTCACTTGGTCTAGGAAGGGGAGGGTCAGTTCTGGACTTTAACCGTTCACCGGTTGAAATTCGTTTTGCGTTTACACCTAGTGGCACGCGTGAATCGAATGGGAAGGCAAAGTGGGTGATCCCTTTCATTTCACAGGGAGAGTTGTGACACAGGATACCCGGGGTGGGTGGTCAGAGAGGAGCTGTAAGAGAAGTGCCTCGACAGGCCCAGCTCAGCTTTGCTCAAAATGCAAGAAGGTGAGGTTGATTGGAGATTGGAAGTTTGCTTGACCCACCCACCGGCCTCCTCATTGCAGTAGCGGAACCAAGACCAGCTCCGACTGGACTACCAACCCAGTCTTCAACAGTCACACCAGTCTGGACCCCAACCTCCAACTCTGACCCAGTCCAAAACAGGCACCAACAGAGAAACCGCTCGAACATGGTCCTACTCTGTTTTATGAACAATAACTGTTCGAATGCTAACCCCAACATTAAACCTTGATCTAAATCAACCTCAACTTTAGCTGTGACCCTAACTCGATCTGTAAACGCAACTTTAGCTCTGTTCCAGCATAACTAGCTGCAACCAATCAAACTGTATCCCCGACCCTAACCCCAACCTTAAAATTCTACCCTACCTGCAAACCAACCCCAATCCTAAACTTAATCCTGTCCCCAAAGTTAACTCTAGTCCTACACTAATTGCAACCTGTAGCCCTGGCCTTAATCCGCCCCTAAATATAACTCTACTCCTACCCTAACTGCAACCTGTAGCCCTGGCCTTAATCCACCCCTAAATATAACACTACTCCTACCCTAACTAACTGCAAACCAACCCCAATTCTAGCCGTAACCCTAACCTAAAACTAACCCCAACCTTAGCTCTAACCTATCGTAGCCAACTGCAAGCCAATCCAACTCCAGCCCCAACCCTAATCTCAAATTTTAACCCTAATTCTACCCTAACTGCAAACCAAATCCAGTGCTAGCCACAAACCTAACCTTAATCCTATCCCCAAACTTCACACTAATTTCCCCCTAACTGCAAAGAGACTCCAACCCCAAGTGTAGGCCGAAACTTAATGCTAACCCTAAACTTCCCGTACTAGCTGCAAACCAGTCACAAACCAAGCTGAAACCCTAAACGTAATGTTAACACCAACCTTAACTCTAATTCTACCTTGACAAACTGCAAACCGATTCCAACTCTAAACCCAGCCTTTATCTTTATCCAAACAGCAAACCTGATTCTAGCCCTCACCTCAACGGGACCACGAACTCTCATACCACATGCAAACCCGAAACATACCGCCCCCCTCCCATCTCCAATTTCAGCACCAATTCCAGTATTAACTCTAATACTGACCCAGGTGTCAAACCTCAGGAATGATACCAGACAATTAATTCACTTTTGTTTATTCTTGTCTTTCCTTCGAAAATGAATGACATTTTTGCGTTCATATTTAAATAAGCATGTTTTCCCTGTTTCCATTTATTAATACATTGATTATCGGGTTAACCATTCGGGACCTGCAGCGTTTTGCTGCGGTTCTAGTTCACTGTACAAAGTGTGTGTAAGACTACGAGATACGACCAGCCGCTCTCTCTCCTTTCAAATGCAGTTTGACCGCAGAAAGCAACCAACCAGTCTCTTCATCTGGTCAAACTAACTGCGCCTCTGTCCGCTCCCACATTGCAGGGGGAGGTTGCATTTGGTTCCCCGCAAAACCTCCCTTAACCCATACCATATCCCAACTACCAATGACCCCCTTCCCCTTATCACACACACACACACACACACACACAGAGCTCCATCTCCAACTTTCAGGAAGTTGTTTAAAACAGGCGCACTTCCAAAATCCAAATCTCAGAATAATCAGTGTCTAAACCCACCTCTCCCCTTCCCTTCACCTGTCCCGACAGAAAGTGAGAGACATTTCCAATTCCGTTTCTGCTTTTGGTCATCGGCCTCACCCTGCAATTAAGGAAATTCCTTTCTGATTTCGATTAACGTTCGTTAATCTCTCCCCCTCTTGTTTTTGTTTAACCTAATCTACTCGGAGTTTCAGTCGAGTTCAGGATTTGCTTCCATCACTGTGTAACTTCAGTTAGTTGCAGGCACGACGAGAGAATAAGGTGGTGGTGGGGCGGGGGGTGCAGAGAGAGAGAAAAAAAGGACAGACACCCAATGTTTGGGTGGGGCGGAGAGGGGTTATAACGCCAGCGATACGACTACAGCTAAGGAAGCAGGGAACAGGACCGTGAGGGGAGAGGAAGAGGAGAAACCAGCGAGAAAGTTCGGGAAGCCGGCAAGATTTTGTGGAATCAGATCGTTAAAACAATGGCTCAGAGGACAGGGCGAGCAGGTACGATGAGCCATGTTGTCAAAACTGATTATCTGATCTGGGGTGGAGGGGGGCGCATAAAGTGAGATTGCTTCTCTGTTTTTTTTTACTCTCTCTATTTCAGCATGTAATAAACTGGGGTTAATGCCGTCAGCTGTAACCCCCTATTTTTTCCTAAGGAGCTGAGGACTTGGCGGTGCAGTGAGGGGTGATGGAGGGTGGGGGCTGATCAGTCGGGCGCTGGACCTCCCCTCGGGAACATTGTTTTTACTTCACAACAGACGGAACAGGAGTGTCAGTCCCTTCACCACCCCCTTCCTCCCAGCCCTGCGTTGACCAGCTCATCACACCTTTAGGGTATAGCTGATGTTGCCTGAAATGGTGTCGGGCTTAATTTTGAAACAATATCTGTCCCCTCAACTTCAAAGGTTAGATACTTGACAGGTCTGTTTCTGAGTCACTGCAGACTGTGTTGGTAAGTCTCTTAAAGTGAGCAGTATAAACCAATTCCCACTCTTGCATTAACACTGAATGTTATCACGGTTCTGCTGCGGGTTTTATTAACGTCGTGCCAGCATTGCCTAGCTATTTTAGATTTCGCATAATTATTCTCATGTCAATTTGGCTGTGTCTTTTAAGCTATTACATTAAATACATCACGTGAATTATTTCGCCGCATCTCCTAAATATTTGTCTTCCTTTTTATATATATATATTCTGAGGCTTTGAATGTGCCTCATGTTAAACTGTCGCTGGCATTCTCTGATCATTTGTTAATAGACGTTTGCAGCTTTGTATGAGATTGTAACTGACTCGCGGAGCCCTCCCACGGCCTGCCTTCGATTTATTAATTCAGAAGAAACCAGAGGCAAAAATAAAACACCTCAAAAATGTTGTAATTTCTTCCTCGGCCAAGTTTAGCTTGAAAAACATTCGAACGTTCAGTCCAACATACGCTCTCTTGACAATCCGACTTCCCTTTCCGGGCTTTGGAAGAATCAGGAAAGGGGACACTATCATATTGAAGCCGTAGAAATTGCACCAACAATTGGATGGTCAATGGCGGATCCTTCTTAAAGTCAAATTAGGAGCCCAATACAAAACCGCTGTAATGATCTAATTAATTATGACAAAATTAAAACAGAACAAGTGAAAAATCAATCTCCGATCATGTCGAGTGTACAATTAAATTGATTGTCCATCTGGCTTCGTTCTACACCCGTTATGAATATGCAATCTGTGCTGTCGCCAATTCCGAGACCCCCAGGATTAATATTAACAGCACCGTCTATTTACTTCCAATTAGATTGTTGCGATTTAACCTGCACGATTTGGTTTAAAACAAAAAAAAATTCCAGAGATGAAGGAGCAAAAATTGTTTCTTTCACAATAAAGATCCCCCCCCAATCTCCTTTCAGTAAGAGAGCGCCAGCCGCGAAGATAGAATTTTTGTGAATGAGATTTCTGTCTTTCGGCCAAAGGATGTCTCGATCGATACTCTGCAGGCAATCCGCTTCCCTTCCGTTGCGCTTGCCTTGCCACGGCTATTCTCCCGGAAAGAGAGGCCACTTAACGGCTACGGGGAGGACTCCTGCAAATGCAAACTTCACTTTCCTACAAACTGCAAGCACCCTCCGCCCCCTACCTCCCCGAGAGTCCCTGCACACGGGGGAAGGGTTTTTAAAAAAGAGTGAATGCATCGGTACCCCGTTACATTTGCAAACGTGCATGTGGTCATTAGCGCAGGGCAGGATCCTGGACTCAACCCGAGCATTATAACATAGCGCACAAATTGGTTTGTGGCATTCTTAGCAGCTATGCAATATTGCAGACACTGCGCAAGTTAAGCCTTTTGAGCGGTTATATTTAAAGTACAGGACGATTTTTTAAAATTAAATTCTTGAAATTTCATCCAAATTGAGGCGAGAATCCCCAGTTGTCAATTGCCTCTCCGCCAGTGATGTGGGCCATAATCGACAAACTTTTCCTCAAGTCCTCTGTTTTATTTTGGAAGGTGCATGCTTCTACTTTTAAACATATACTGCAACGTTTAAAACAAATGCGTTGCAGCGAAGCAAGCCTGGGCGAGTTGATGTTACGTGACGCTAATTAATTTTACATAAATACGAAGTCACAGCTGTGTAGCAATTATTTTCAATGATGAGTAACTCCGAATCTTTATTTCTGGCTGCTCTGTGTGTGTAAGCCACGGCCTCAAACAGCAAAGCTGAGAAATAGTACCTTAGCGTATACAGGACACTCTGTAAGACAACGATGTCTATTGTTGGGGAACTAATATTTCAGTTCCAAAGGCAAATACTCGTTCTCAGGTTCCGGCACCCAGGCTGGGTGAGCATGGGCGCGACCCTTTTAGTCTAAGGACACCGTGGCAACAATTGTTCTGGTTAAACGCTAACGAGTGTGTTTAGAAATATTCTCAACAACTGCTTCTCATTTGATTGCTGGCTTCGCCTAGAAACTCAAAAATAAATGACGAATTCGCAAGTTCGACTTCTCATATGATATATTAATTGACAGACTAATTGATCTATCGATAGGACGGATTGATTGGCAAGTTGCAAATAGGAATGGTGTTTGTCCTATTAGGCTGCTCTCCTGGCGTCTGAAACAACTTTCTTTTTACACCAAGGTAAAGCAATGAAGGCGAGAGACCCGCATTTTATTCGCTCTCTCTCTCTCTCTCTCCAATGTATAAAACTTCGTATTGCCATCCTAATCCTTACTATCAAATTCAACCAGCCATCCAAGGTGCAACCATACAAATTTAGCCGATTATAAAATTTCACTCCCAAATTATCAATTTATAATCTCTAATGGTTTGCCTGACTGTTCAATTCTCGGGTTAAGTAAACACCATCTCAGAAACCGTTCACCTTATCCCGTTTAATGGATTACCGCCGCGTCAAGATATCGAATTACACACAATGCAAATGTTCTTTTTTTAATATAAGAAAAGTCAGCAAGATGGTTAAGACGTTATGTGCTAAAACTCACACCCACTGGCACCGGGTCCTATGGCAGTGTAAGACCCATACATCGATCGTTAAAGTTGCCTCCGACACAGGGGGCTGAACGGAGCTAAAGGCAGATGCATTCTGAGTTTTCAGTGACTGACCAGCACCTGGCTGAAAGGGGAGGGGGGAAGTGGGGAGGGGAGTGTTGTTGGAGGAGGGGTGGAGGGAGGCGTGGGTGTTGGGGAAGTGGGGTGGAGAAGGTGGAAAACCCCAGCGCACAGATTTTGAGGGGAGGGGGCTGAGGGTGGTTGGAAGAGGAGTGGGCGCTCCATCCAGTCCCGTCTCCGACTGGAGATGCTTGGTCGCAGTCAACCAGCAGCTGATGCTAAAGACGAATGGATTTCTGTCACTCGCTCAGGCGGCTTTTAATTAGGGGGTCAATTTTGTGCGTGTGTGTGGGGGGGGGTGTTATTGGGAGTGGGGGTTGTTGTCTAATCTCCACTATTCCCAAATTACATTTCTCCACTAAACATCTACTATCCAAAAGAGGACTCTCTGATCAAGAGAGAGGAGAAACATTATAATGCAAAGAGTTTCAAACACAGCCACTGCATCCAGAAATTGCTCAGATTACCACTTTGCTGAAAAACAGTGAGGTCAGTCTGTGGCGCGTTATACAAATCCTATGCATATGCTCTACTATCTTAAATATAATCCAGCCAGACTCGGAGAAAAAATATATTTCATCCTTCTTTGCGGCTTCTTAATAATTTCAATACCTCATCCCCTTCCTACACCGGTTTCCGTTCCTGGTTTAGTATTCAGATACCACTGATTTCTTCAGCGTATTTGATGTAATTCATCCTGTTGTGTTGACTTTTAGATTTTGTTAGGGATAAGATTCTCTTCAACTGACTCTCTCCCCATTTTTCATCTTATTTTTTCCCCTGATTTATTCGCCACCGCTCGACACACAGGAAAACTGTCCGCTCTAAATCAGCAAATTCACAAACTAAAGGTGCGCGTTTTAAATCCTTACACATCCCGGAGCATCTCTGTCTTTCTATTTGCAAACATGTGTTGTGGAGATGGAGAGCCTGGGATCCGCGTGATTTCTGCGTGGAATACATGGCTTCCTTAATCAGTGAGTGGCTACGTGTATTCAGAACATACATGTGCATGAGGAAGATCGATGTATTTACTTTGAGCCCATTTTCCTGATCTATCAATTTACCAGTGTGCACATGTGTGTTTATATACATATGTACATAGGTATATGTCGATCCATATTTGTGTATACGTGCCGCAAATGATTTTCTCAATATGATGAAATATGTTTAACTGGATATATGTACTTGCTAATATTTTCTTGTGTCTGTGTATTTGTGTTTATGTACTTGCGCATGTGTGTCGATTCTAGGTTTACTTCTAGATTTATGTGTCAATATTCTTCGTGTATTAATATATGCCTGTGTAAAATTTGTGTCTGTGTGCATATACATGTGTGTCAATATTCTTTGTTCATTTATATGCGTCTGTGTATAGTTTGTGTCTATGTGCGTAAACATATCTGCATATACGTGTCAATATTGTTTCTGTATTTATAAATGTGAGTGGAAATGTCTGCATATTAATCTGTATATGTGCGTCATTTGTGTACTTACATGTTTATACATGTATGTCAATATTATTTTTTTGTTTAGATGTTTGTATGTCTGTTTGATATTGTTTCTGTGTGTGTGTGTGTGTCTTGCATAGTCTTGCTACAGGTGTCTTTAGCACCGGCGTTTTGCAGGTGAGATTCACATGCCTGGCTAACTGTAGAGCATGGTGCATCCACAGAATGAACAAGCCCAGGATGAAACACATTGCCAATATATTGAGGGTAGGGGTTGCTGTTGTTGAGGTGATTAAAAGGAGATAATACTTTAGAACAAAATCTGTCCTATTAGGTTTTCTTTTATTGCTGATGTTATAACCATGGATAAGAAACTATAACAGAAGCCTTCCGTGGACAGAGTCTCCAATTCTGCAAATATTCATTTTTGTGCATATCTTTATAACAAGCTTAATTTATTTTTTAAATGAAAAGGGTCATTTAAAATTTGGGGGCGTGAGTGTTTTATCAAATGATAACCAAAAAACAAACTTTCTCTGGACATCACATATTGAAGGTTGCAGTTATATTACGCCTCGCTAACACTTCAATAGAAATGTGAATTTTGGCGTGTAATCCCTTGCCCAGGCCGGCCAGATATAAAACATGTAACATTTTCTGCTCCTTATTCCGAAAGGAAAAAAAGTGTTAATTGTAAGGTGGCTCCAAAGTACCTCTGCACGTGTGCTATTAACATTCAAAGCAGGCAGATGCAAAAAAAAGAGAAAATAGGCTATTACCGATGTAGCGTGACCAGATTGGGTATAACGTTTATTTTATCCCTGCATCGTGTTTCTTCGATGTAGCCAGCACTGCAAGGAAGAGGGCAATAATCTTGGGGAGGGGTTCGAGACAAGTGAGGAGGGGGGAATAAGAGGGATTAAGGAGAAGGGAAAAAAACAAGTTGCTTTAGGCAAAATGTTCTCCGGACTGTGAAATTGCCGCTACATTTGCGAGCAGAATGCCTCAACTTTTCTAAAACGCGCATATCCAGCAAACCCAAACCTAGCCAAGGGCACAAACTGGAACCATCCGCTCATTCGTGTCTCGCCAGCACATCTTAAAGCACTTCTAAATCCGCTTGCCCGTTTTTTGGGGGTTGACTAGGGCCTATATATTGTGGTTGGACTGTATATACAATAATCCGAGAGTGTGCGTATGTTTATGGATCGGCAGGCACACATAGACCCAATCTTGGACTGTGTAGATGCGTGTGACCATCTATCTGTAAATACTCAATGAAGCTTAGTTAATGCCATCTTTCTTTTCTCATTGTCCATCTCTGTAAGGGAAATCATACCTATCCATCGGGAGCGTGCAACTTCCACACGGCTCTGACACTGTCTCACCTCCCCCCGTCCCGTGAAATCCCACCCCTCCCCCCACACATATACCCCAGAAACACCCAGTATTATCTATTAACAGTATAGAGTTTGCAATACATCCCACCAGATCCCAACATCCCACTACAGTTACCTGCTAACTGCATTGACAAGATGCTTCAGAAAGGAACGGTGCTTGTGTGTTTGAGGAAATAAATTGGTGACAAGCTCAAAATCATTCACCTAAAATGAAAGATTAGTCATTTTTTTTGCACCGAGAACTTCAAGTGGAAACCATTGTTTGAGCAAACACACATGTATATCGTGAACATCCAACTGCAGCCCGAGTAATTTCCAATTCATTATCCTCCCGTGCTGTCCACTTTTATATTTAACTTTTAAACGCTTCACATCAAAGGCAAACACACCGTCACGGATAATCCCGCGTGTAAACACCGAAAGGCGTCAAATCGAGCCAGTTTATTTACACCTAACACGATTATAGAGTTAAACAAGTGAACGGACAAGAGCAGCCTGGATACAACATAGCATCAAGGGATTTGCCTCTCTCGCATAGTGTATCAAGTGAAATGCAGATTGACTGCAACGGACAAGGGCTAATTTCCAGAATCCACACACAACCTCCTCTCTCCGCTACACACTCTCCTGTCCTCACCCTCCCTCCTCCTCTTCTCCACACTACCACCACCCCCCCAACACAAAAAAAAGTTTATTTTTCTTTAATTTCCGTTGGGCGAGACGGCACATTTCTTTGAAGTGCAAATAAAGCGAGAGAGGCTTCCTGTGAAATAGGTTAATGAATGGCTGTACAGCGGGGTCACCCAACCATCACTCCCCCAAATCCCTTCCAAGTCTCTCCCACCCTCTTGTCAGACTGGTATCCAAAGTTTTGCAAGTTGCGCCTCAGATAATAGAGTTGATTTCCGGTCCACCTTTGGTCATGTCGTTTATTTATTTCTTAAAATGCCGACTAACGGACTGCCCCAACACCCAAATCAGCCTGCATTGTAGTTTAACAGAACAAGGCCACTGTTGCCGCCTATCATACACCGATTAATAATCCAAGATGCGTTGGTGCCCCTGTTCACGACTAAATAAATCCAGCACTGTGCGTTGCTACGGTCTCAAAGGGCATTGTAAAAATAAATACAAGGACTGATCAAATGTTTGTTGTCGGGACCATCCCGCGGAGAAAAAGTGTCACTTTTCTCTCGCGGGTGATGCAAAACACTATTTTAACGAAAAAAAACCTAAACCAGCGAGTTTGGAAGCATGTTACTTTCCAATGACTATCACTTTTGGTTTGTTATAAGGTCAACCGCGCGGTGAAAATTCCGACAACTGCTAAACCGGACACACCAAAAGAGTTTGTTGGCAATGGGGTTGGGAAATGATTGCAGCAAAAGTGACACAGAATCTCGCCCCATTGCGCTATTATTCCCCTTCAGCGTTTTGAGTTGTAAATGCTTGTCCCCCGGTTGCAATTCCGAGTTTCAAGCCCTTCCTGAAGCGCAGTGACCATTCCCTGTGCCCCAGTCCGACTAACATTTAGAGCCTTGAACTAACTCCTGCGCTCGGTCAAATGAATTTCCACGGGTGCTTCTCGAATGTTCTCTCGAACGGGATGACAGTGCCATCCTCACATTTAGTTGGGGAGGGTAAAACATCTAAATGTGACACTGTCTCCCGGAATCCATCCCCAGCGAGAAAAAGAAATAAATGAAAGACCCAGAAATATTCCTAGCTACAGAAATGCTCCCTAACTGTCCCTCCCTGCCCACAGTTAATCCCGGGTTTTACTGTTTTGTATCAATTGCATTTTATTAACATTGATCAGCAGCTAATAGCTGCCTGCACTATTTAAGTAGATATTAAAGTATAATCTGAATTATGTGGGTTGAGTTGAGTTGAAAGCTTTCCTTAGCATTACATGAATTTTAGTTTTGGACCTGAACTGTGCTTGGATAGATATTGTGCAGGGTCACCGCCGGCACTTCTCAACCTGAACAGTGAAAGCGGGAATTGTTTGCAAACTAAAATTACTTCAACTACAGAAATGGACCTGGGGGTCTGGAGTGAGGAGGGGGTGGCGAGGGAGACAATACGCGAAGAAAAGATTTCAATTACAATATGCAGCGCACGATGACAGAAAATCGTTTGAAAACAAGCGGCTTGATGACAGATTAAATGATTTGTCACCGAGAAATCAGACTGTTGACTCCATTCCAAGAAGGGCTACAGTAGTAAATAGCGAAATTAATACAACTAAACAGCGAGTAGCCTTTATACCCATATTTGTATCGAATAATCTGATTGAGAAAAGATCACACAGAGATTCCATTCATAATCACTTGCAAATTTATGCCTAGAAAGAAATTTTTAAAAGTCATGTTGGCCAGTGTTTCAGGGAGTTATTCTTTATATATATTGTATATTTACAAAAATAAGGTTTCTATTGTGTCCCGGGAGAGTGAGCGCTGAGCTCAAGGAACTGTGAATATTTCCAACTTTGAACTCACCTACAACCTTTTACCGAAGTGATCTGACTTCAGAGAAGTTAGAAGCCAGCGCCACCTGCAGAACTCTGGGCGACACGACGCCTAACTCACTCCATTTATCGCTCAAAACCTTGCACATACACAAATCATTTCTTTACAATAAAACAAATAGGCACCTGAAAGATTCTGGTCGGCGAACAGGCAAGTGAAGAAATGAAACGCACATTAACTACCCATTGCAGAAAGATTATGGCGAATTCTGAAAGCTATTAAGAAGGAATGAGTTTGAGGCTTTAGTACTTTTGCATGGTCGGCCCATGCTATGTGACTGAAATTGCTGTGGGTCACTAAATTGATGCGTCTACACATGGACTCAGTGAAACGTTAAGAGCAAACATTATTAATAAAAAAAACTTCAGAGAGACAGGGCAAAGTGTGATTTGTAAACTCTATTGATATACCAGAAACGTTTTTTTTTGAACAAAAGTCTGTCAATCTAATTTCACTTTCCGCCCCGTATAGACAGCTCAGGTGAACTAACGGGGTCTGTATGGGGGAGGGGTGCGGCGGCTGGGGCTGGTTAAGTAACTTGATTGCACAGAAACACCGGTTAATATAATCAGATATATAAACAACATCTCAGGAAGTGGAAGCACCATAGTTGTCGTTTGATATATATCCTTCTTTGGAAGCGGCTGATTGCAATAAAGAGTCAATCTGTTTAAAACAAACAGATGTACAGGGAGAGACTGTTCCCGCAGAATTCAATTTGGAAATAAGACAGGAATACATATGATGTGTTAGAAGAAAGTGCAGCGAGACCCAGATTAAACGAAATACGGATAATGTGTGGAGTTGACTATGGTCTGTCTACTTATTCCATTTATCCTATCGTCTTGTTCATGTCAAACGGGCTGTTTCGTAATTCAATTCCCCCAAATAACATCTAAACTCAAGATTCCGAATTTAGGTTTTGTATTTGTGCTAAAGTGTAAGATTAAGTGGTATGCGTATGAATGAGAATTGAGTGTCTATGTGCCCAGGTCTATGTGCGTTGAGTTTGTGCGTGCCTCTGTATACATGAAGTGTGTATGCGTGTGTCAATGTATCTGGAAAGCGTGTGTGAGGTATGCATCGATGTATTTGCAAGTGTATGTGTTTGTATAACTGTATGTCTCTACGCGTATATGCGACTATATATGTCTGTATATGTGAGCACGTGCGTATATGCGAGTGTGCGTGTGGTGGAGTGTTTGTGGCTCTGTTAAGTGTGAATGCGTGTCTCTGTACGTTACTTCATGGCTCTATATAAATTAATGTATTTGTGTGCGCCTCTATAAGAGTGCATTTATGTAAGTGTCTCTCTCTCTCCGTCTGCATGTATGTGTTCCTGTGTATATACGTGTCGCACATGTTCGTGTATTCGTCTGTATATTTGTGTCTCTGTGTATGTGTTTGTGAGTACCTGTCTCTGTATGTCTGTATTTGAGTGCGTGTCTGTGTCTCAGTGTATGTATGTCTGTTTCTCCTTGTATGTGTAGTTCTCTGTATATGTTTTTGCATGTGTCTGAATATAAATGTGTGACTCTGTACACTAATGTGTATCTATGTTTCTGCATATGAGTGAATGTGTGTCCTTGAGTCTGTATATGTGAGTCTGTATATGTTTGTGCATGTATGCGTGTGTCTGTCTATGTGTGTCTGTATGTGTGTGTGTATGCGCGTATATGTCAGTGTCTGTGTGTGTCTCTATTTATTTATGTGTGTTTGCGAATGGTGACTCTCAACACTGGCAGATCACGGGACCTCCTCATTTGGGGTCCAATCTGCGCTGGCGAATCACAATGTGTTGTAATCTATTGGCTTTGTCTGACAAGTCATCCATCTTTCTAAAGGGGACTGGAGTGGCTGGAATCTGCGCAGGGTTTTAGAGAGAGCCACGCAGAACCCGGGCTCCAGTCTGTACTTCAAAACGTGCAACCAGCAGCAGAAACTAACCAGAGACACGCTCTCTGGCTCCATTGGGCACTACCGCCCTGCAGACCGGCCTGTTACCCTGGTGCAACTCAGGCACTCATCAGTCGCATCTGAGGAGACAGGGCGAAAGCAAAGGATTTGAGTGAAGGTGTACAGAAATTTTCAGAGGGACAGTGAAATTGCCAAAACGACGCATCGCGCGTTCATTCCCCGTCACTGCGTGTGCGCTTCTCTCTCTCTCCCTCGGTCTCTAAACAGTCTATAAATCCGAGACTTGGTTTCCGACTGATTTACTCCAAAAACATTGCAGAAAACTGGACGGACATGTGTCTCACCTGTGCGACTGCCGACCTATCTCTCCCCATCTCTCCGTGCACCGGGAACAGCGAGTGAGGACGCCGGCCGCCAGTCACAACTTTCTTTCCCGGAGTAGTTTTAGTATTTTCGCTCGACGCCACAGCTGAAAAGGGGAGGAAAAAAAAGACAGAGAAAAGTTGTTTTTGTTTTGTTTTGTTTACAGTCAATGTTATTTTTTTCTGCATTAACGTAAGCGTTTAATTAAAAGACGAGACGGCGGATTCAGTCCCCTTCATTTCTGTAGCGTTGGCACTCATGGATATACATTGTAAAGCAGATCCATTCTCAGCTATGCACAGTGAGTAAGAGATTAATTGTACTTTGTATTTTCTAACGCCAGTTTTAAATGAACTATTAGTGCTGCGAGGCGCAAATTAATAAAGCTTTCTAATTGTAATTGCTAATATATTTATTTAGCGCAGAAACGTAACGAGATGCACATTTCATAAAAGGGCAATTTTATTAATAAAGGCAAGGACTATTTACTTGACAAAATGTCACTTACATCTAAATATACATGTTCGGGTTGTTTACGTTGATAACAGAAAGATCACTGCACATATTAAAATGAGAATTTGAGGAATATTAAGCAGACCAAATGTAATTGCACTGGAAAAATAAAAGGGGATGCTTGAAGCTCACGGGAGTTGTGTAGCTTTTAAGAAGGTCATTCAACGAGTCTCTCCCTCGCACTCTCTGCTCGATTGTAAAGGGAGAGTGGGTGGTTTTCTCGCCAAACATATTAACCAAGCTTCGCTCACAAATATCTTCTAACATTCGGCTTGTCACGTTGCTTTCTTTTTTACCAGTAACTCTCAGGTAGAAGATTCTCTCTTTTTCTTTCTTCCTCTCTCACTGTCCTTCTTGAGAATTTG
The DNA here is from genome assembly GCA_024137785.1 of Ginglymostoma cirratum. Taxonomy (NCBI): domain Eukaryota; kingdom Metazoa; phylum Chordata; class Chondrichthyes; order Orectolobiformes; family Ginglymostomatidae; genus Ginglymostoma; species Ginglymostoma cirratum. The sequence goes on along the minus strand of JAHRHZ010000070.1, from coordinate 1,529,401 downwards.
TTTCTTCTCGCTTCTAGCTGCTTGTAAAAGATAACATTTACAAGGGAGCCCCGAGAGTTCGGGTGGCAATGAAATAATCTTTTCATACAGCCCGGATTTGACAAGTGCCGGCTCATCCCGTTTCTGATTTCAGCATTCACCACGTGTAGGGCCCCATAGTATTAGAAATCCCTCAAACACTATAAACCGATTCACTGCACTAACATATATATATGAAGTCAAATAGATATCTTTTATTACACTGGATTGGATTATTAAAATAATTTGTAATTCATACCAACCTCGATAGAAAATTAACGTCGGGTTGAGAGGAAAATAACTCGTTTCACGTATTGCCATTTTCTTTGCAAAGGTAAACGCATACTTATAACGCTAACAGAAATAACAGCGTAAAATGTTTTTAAATTATTTATTCTAATCTTCCCTTGATGATGCAGCTTTCAAATAATACCGAATCTAAGATATCAAAGCTGGTTTGAATTATTGATGCTGAATCAGATAGGAGTTTTGCCAGATAGTAACTTCAAACCACATCTCGGCAAAGGAAAAGCGCGAACAAAACAGCTATCATTAGAGAGCACTTTACCTCGCTCTCCCAGTTGTATTTTGTAGGACAGATTGGCAAATGCTTTGTTTCCTTTTTAACATAATCAAATTACAGTGGGAATCGAGTTAAAATGTGTTGGGAAGATCGAGAAAGATTTTAAAGAGTTTTGTTTTTAAATAACCATTCTGTACAAGATTGTCCTGCACAAATCCATATTTATAATCTTCCGGTCTGTCTTCATTTCGGGGCAATTCAGAATTAGAACGATGTCACATCATTGAGTTAGTGTTTGAAGCGAAGGAATTGCGTTGTTGTCGAAATAACCGCGGTCACTCCAGTGTAAATAAACTTCGGACAAGTACACTGAGTGCGAGGAGATCACCCTTGTCTCCTTCTTGTTCCAGTGAATCACACAAGTCTTGTAAATAAGGCGAGGCGTTTGATATAATTCCTTCTGTCCGTTATTAAACAGCATGGCCACAATAAATAACACAACGTCTGGAGTTAAAGAAAATAACACAAGGCAAGCGACACGTTATTTAGGACTAGCTGCATGAGCTGTGTGTGCAAGTTTTGAAACGTAAACAATTGGTCCACTTAATTAATCGGTGCCCAGCATATGCACCCTATTACAGATTGTAACTTATGTGTTCTATATATATTAACAGATTGGCAGATGCATTTATAAGTCATATGAATCCATAGATCCCTTTTTAGCTTCACAATGCCCCATGCTGAAATTGTCTACTTTTTTTAAACAATTTTCCACTCACTGAAATTGCTGATTGTCACCCGAGCAAAGCAAACTGTACCCCCGATAAAAAGATCTCACCAACACCCCCACACCCCTCCAAATCACAGACACACACACAGACACACACACTACAAGAGCAGAAGAAACCGAGACAGGAATTTTCAGACGCCTCCTCCGAAGCCCTGCAGCGAGGGAACCCTACACATTTGTAATTCGCTGTTTTCCACACTCTAACCGCGCAGATACCAGCGTGCCGTTTAACAAACAGATCATCTTACCGCCCCGTCAAACATACACACATACACACTCACAATACAATCCACACTTGCTCGACAAATGAAAATGGAAGCTAATTCAAAAGTGGTAAACATGGGTTTTTTTTAAAAATTCTGATGATCCTCAATTTTCAAAGTGCAATGAATATTTCTGCTTGTCAAAACTGCCACGTCATATTGTGTGAGATACATTAATTTAATCCGGTATCAGAGATTTTAATGTATAAATATACGGGCTTTGTATTCCGTAAGAAGGCAGAACGAATCAATAAATGGAAGTAATGTAGTTTTAAAATAAGGCATTTCATGTGCCTTTATGTATAATTTAATGTGTGAACTTTAAAAATGTATCGCTGTTTTACTACACGTGTCCACATATATGTAATTTCTTTATTCCATGCTTTCGATTTTTTTTCCTCTCGTTCTCTTTTCTCTTTCTATTCCCATTTCCTCCCGCCCTTTTTTCTCCTTCCATTATTTTGTTGCTTTTGCGCCACTCCTCCCTTTTCTCTCTCTCTCTCTCCCCCCACCCTTGTCTTTTTTTGCTCTCTTTCAGGTTGCAGTTCTACCTGGGATGAGTTCAGTTGTGTGTGTTTTGCAGGGCATGGGGGTGTGAATCAGCTGGGAGGAGTATTTGTGAACGGCAGGCCCCTTCCCGACGTGGTGAGACAACGCATCGTAGAACTTGCACACCAGGGAGTCAGACCCTGTGACATCTCTCGGCAACTGCGGGTCAGCCACGGCTGTGTCAGCAAGATACTGGGCAGGTGAGGGGGGATACTGCCAGAGACAAGGGGCAAACAGAAATTAACGCAGCCAAGAAAGAAACAAAGTTTACTACTATTCATAAACCTACCCAAACACATGATCCCGGAACTAGTATGAGAAATTGGTTAGTGGCGCTCAGAGGTGAAAGGACCCACACAATAAAGTCAATTTATGCTCCCACCTACTTACACTGATCAAATTCACACCACCCCTAATTACAATGCCGTTGGCAACGAAAGTTGAATCAATTAGCAGCGGAAATTTGCAAAAAAGAAACTGTTTTAACAACACTAATATAGGCAATGTTTATCAAAGTAGCATACTGGGTCTAGTAACGACACTACCAACAGTTCAGAGTAAATGATATGGGTAATCCAGGAGGCAGACAAGGTACAAAGACAGAGAAGCACTCCCTGGACAAGAAGGTAGCTAGATGAAACATCAGTTAAGATGTGCCAAATCGGAGCTGAACGCGAAATCGAACGTTATTTTTCGAGCTGGCACGCCCCATTGCGAACACACTCCAGTTTTAAGTAGATCTGATCCGCCTCTAACGGAAGAAATCACTTACAAAGCAGGAGTGGAATAAAACGAGAGTGTTGGGGGAAGGGGGCGGTCTGTGGAGGATTTGTAGCTCGTTGCCAGGGCCTGCGAGGTTGACGTGGTTTATGCAAATATTCACAGATTCAGTAGAACAGGTGGAAATAGAGGGTGGACTGTATTTTTTGTGAGTTTTTTTTTAAAGACTCTACTACCTGCGATTTTAACCCCTGACCATTATTTTAGGAGTGGAAGAGAAGGTAACAGATTCTTTCGAAACTTAAGAAATGTCCATTTCACAGGCAGTTATCCGAACAAGTCAGCTATTCAAGAGAAGCTGAAATAAATAATGTCTTGATACCACTGAAATAAACTGGAAATTAAAATCTAGGCCCGGAATAATACGTGACGACTGATATTTCACTGTGAAACGAGCCATTTGACAAAGCCAGACTTGGAAATCTGAGTGACGGTGAAATAGGAGTCTCAAAAGTGTAAATCTTTAAAAAAAATCACTGCGCTAGCTCCTGTTTTGGACTCGTCACTTTAATTTTCTTTTTAACTTGCTTTCTAAAAGTTATTGCATTTGGAAGCTGAAATTTTCCTAAGAAGTCTTTGAGACATAAGAGAAGAGATAAAGAAAACACAAGTTAGAAATTACTGGTATCACGCTGGGCATTTAGTGTCCAGTAATCACTGATTGTATTACACCCGGAGTGGAAACATTACTGTGGTGTTGGAACCATTTCTAATCCGATGGCGCCATTTGGGAATACACAGCGCTGGGAGCGGGTGGGGACAAAGTTAACCCCTCTCGTCATTGCTTATGTGGCCCCTGATTAATAAGTGCCCAGACTCTGTATTTTTCCGAAGACAGGTATTTGTTTACCCGGAGTGTGTTCAGAACTTGAAACGTTTTGAATCCCCACTATGCGGCCACTGATGAGGAGAATACCACCTGTGCTGAATCTCAGTCACGCTGCACAGGTCGGCTTGGAATGTTCCCTGGTTTAAGCCGATTCCTGAACGAATCTATCCTGAGTTAAACCCGCGCTAGAATTGCAATCTGCATTGCATTGTTATTTACATTCGACCTTCCCCATGCCACCATACTACCCGCCTCCCCCCAATTTATAGCCCAAATCGAGCTGCGATTTATAGCCCAAATCGAACAGGGGGAGGCGAATGGTATTTTTTCCCACTCCAACAATGCGATACAGTTTTTTTAATAACCTAACCTACTTCGCTTGCACAACCCTTTACCATAAAACGGACAGAGGCTAGGAGGTTAGGCTAGGTAACAGTAGGATAAATAAAACTGGTGAAAGGACAATAATTATTCACTGTGAGGGCTGTGGATCTCAGTCTCAGATAATGCAGGGGGGATCGTCTCTAGATCGTGGCTCTCAATTTCTACACTGTCCATCCTACTTCAGAATCCTAAACAGAACACAACGACTTAGAAGCAAATAATGTGAACAGAAACACAACGACTTAGAAGCAAACAAGCTTTAACACAGACACATGCATAGAGCCTGGGAGAGTCGTTCAGATAGCTCCCACTCCCAGCTCTTCTGCCCGCTGTCCCGCTCCCTCGGGCGGAAAAACAGTCGGCAGAACAATCCAGAAACTTCGGTCCCCTCCGCCACCAAAGGCAAAGTGTCAGCGTCAATGTTTAATTTTAATTGTAACCTTTCTAAAACTGTGTCCCTCGTTGAGGAGAAGAAAATGACGCATAGGGTTGTATTAAAGCTTTCTAATCTTTAAGCGAGCTGACGGGTAGTTAGAGAGGAGGGAGGACTGTAGCGCAGACAGGTTAATACCTTTGCATACATACGCTGATTTATTTTGTTTCAGTATAGCCATATTCCTTTTATGGGGCTGTAAATAACGAGTGACGTCGAGTTTTGTTGTCGTTTCCCTAAATTTAATTAAATAAGAGATAGAACAATTGTGTAATTAATATCCGTGTTTAATCTAATGCAAATCCTTGTTGATTGCGGGAACTCCATAGCGGTGCGGGAATGACAGACAGCATTCTTTGCTGAAGTTTTACTTGTCATATTTTTTTCGCTTTTCTGGTTCGTCTACCCTATCAGATACTATGAGACGGGCAGCATCAAGCCCGGAGTCATCGGCGGCTCAAAGCCCAAAGTTGCGACCCCGAAAGTCGTTGATAAGATAGCGGAGTACAAGCGCCAGAATCCAACCATGTTCGCTTGGGAGATTCGCGACCGACTATTGGCCGAGGGGATCTGTGACAATGACAGTGTGCCCAGTGTCAGCTCCATCAACAGGTACAGGCGTGAGACTGGGCTCCGACAGCCCTCAACAAGTTAAAATAGCAAGTCTTCATTTATAATGCTGAAAAGGGTCAGGAATAAACAGAGAGAATGAACAGCTAACCAGGTTTCAACGCTCAGCCGTTATCTCTAGTTAGAACGATAAGTCTGAAAGTAGGTCTGTTTCACTGAGAGTAACAATCGTTTTCAATCGCAACTATTAACCTCACAATAAGTTCAGGCAAGTGACGAAGTATTTGACTAAAGCGCTTGCCGCTATAAATGTAGATCGGGCTGAGCAGGACATTTGGAAAAGCGGGGGCACGGGGCGAGAGAAAGACAGTGGAGGCTGTCTACATCAAGAAAAATTAAACTTTAATTTTGTAAGATATAAGACGGGGTGCAGTAATCTGCCTCATTGATATAGTCAGAAAGGACGAAATGTTCTGTCCAGAGAGTTAAAGAAATATCAGTTCCTAACTCAAAGGAGCTCAGGAACAGTATCTGTTTAAACAATATATCAATATAGAAATACCAATCTGGAAATACATACAATCAGCTAACCACATTTTTGTATCACTCTGAAACATGGGCTCCTAATGGGAACATAGTAAATCTATATCAGAGGCGGCGGTCTCCCTTCTGAACTCACCTGGGATCATAATGAAACAGGCGGCTATATCAATGAAGGGCAGGTGAACAAGACCCGGATGCACTGCCCTTTTTCGCTGTTTAATGTAATTGCAAATTGGTGGAAATGTAAACTATTAGGGAGGCTCTATAATGCCATTGATTTAAAGATTACAGCCTGGGCGGTGCTTCTACTGAAACCCCCTGAGTTTTGCTGGAGGGAAGAGCGGAAAGTGGGGAGAGAGAGCCCATTTCAAATCCTCAGAGGCTGGCGGGGGCGGGGTGGGGGAGGTTCTGTGTTTTTTTTGGGGGGGGAGCAGATTTTTTTTCGCAACAAAATAGGAGAGTTTGGACGATCGGCGTGGGTGAGGGGGAGCGTTGTAATCAGCCAGAGCCAAGGGCAGATTTCTTTGCAAGGAGAGTGAGAATTTTAATTAGAATTCACAGAAGACGCTTCTCAAAGGCGCACTATATAAGTCAGGTCGATTAATTATTGTTATTAGTTGGACAAGTTGAAAACTTATTGTACAGAGAAACAAAAAAAATCATTGTACACGATCCCTTGGACCTTTATATTGTTTTTTTTTCGGTGTGCGTCTTTCCACTCTCTTCACTGCTTGACTTCTGTTTATTTTCTCTCTTCTCACTCTCTCTCGCTCATGCTCTCTTTCTTTTATCTTGTTAATTTTCCGACGCTTAATGAAGTTTTGCTCAGTCCAGGTTAGCGGTTCTGAAATCTGGGAGGAATGCAAAAGCTCTTTATAAGTAAATGGAGCTGGCTGGCTCTGTGAATGCGCACTTTGTCTAAGTTCACTGAGGTCCAGCTATATGAAACCGCACCTCTACATCTGCAGTCTTACCTGAACACACAGGCACACACATGCCGGTACTGAAGTGGACTGTTCCCCTGAAACGCTGAACAAACTGACAACCCTTGTTTATGCATTTTGCTAAAAAAAAATGAGATTTTCTTAAACTTATTCCGCAGCCTCTCGTAATTCGCCCCAGTATGTCAGTGTGCTTCAGCCGCTCAAATCCCTAAAATGTTGAGACTGCACAGTTAAGAGGAGCCTCTCACTGACAAACTGTATTTAGAAAGCTTCCCCAGAATTGTTCTGTGTTCCACTCCCGCCAACATGTAATGCCCGTTACCTTTCCCCGATAATAACACTCACTGTTATCATTAATTCCCGGTGCTGAGCCGACCGTGTTCCCTTCGGTGTGTTCTGATTTTGTATCATTAGAATGAGAATTTATGGTGGGGAAAAAACTCTATATTTCAGAGATACGCGAAGAGGAAAACAAAAGATAAAACAAGCATTTTAAATTTTCTGCTTTTAAAACAAAATTGAGCCACGCAATTGTATGGCATTTATGTAACGCCTCTAATTTATCAACTCCCCACACAACCATCTTGAAGGGAGCGGGATCAGGCGCGCATGTTGATTTTTTTTTGGGGGGAGGGGTGTACTTCTGTATGGATACATCCAGGGCGAGTGCAGGTAGAAATTAGAGAGGAGACTAAAAAATGCATCCTCTACAACATCTTAGATCCTTGGTGGGGAGAACACGGCAGCATTACTTCGATGCCAGTATCTGGAAAGGGTTTATTTATCTGCACCCATCTCATGCCGTGACCAATAATAACTCGGCTGTAACTCGATTAAAGTCAGTTTTTATTTTGTGTGCAGAGGCTGCCTTGCTACCTCTGGAAGTAGCACTTTTCCGATGTCTAACAGGTGTTTCAAACAGCGGTTCGCTGTTATTTCAAAGGGAGGGGATTCTCCTGATTTGAGAGTGAGATTTACCAGCCAAACGTGCCCCCGCCTTTGCCGGCCGAGTGGGACGTTCGTTCTTCCTCTCCGCCGGACTGACCTCGCTATCGGCCGCCAAACATGTAGCCCAGCCCCGCAATATTTACAAAACATTGCATTCTGCTCTCCTCCCTTCTCTTTTTTTAAATTTCCAAACGATCAGAGTCAGATTGCATTCATTGATTAGAGAGAGAGGTTGAGAAATGAAAGATAGTTCTTGGTTGAAAATAACAACCTGTGATATTCGGGGTGGGGGGATGAAGAGGCGGATTTTGTGAGTGTGTTGGAACGCTGGGCTACGGATATGAGCTTTCCCCGGTCTGTGTTCGCTACTGTTGCCACCCGCGACACATTTTACCCGATCGCTGGTAGCTATTCCACACAGTATTTAAAGGAAGCGTGTTTAACATTAAAACAGGGTCTTTCAAAAAAAAAAATTGCATGGCAGTACGATCTCTCACAAGGGCAATTTGTGTGGATTAATTGCATTACAGCATGTTGGTAAAAGTTTTCATTTTCAAATAAACCGGAGGTGAAGTGGGAAGAAATCGTGTTGGCTGCGAGAACTGGTGTGACAAAAAAAAATTCGAATCCAGAAAAGAAACAATTAAATGAATTTTCCCCCTTTCCCGTCTTAATAAAAGGGCGTTGCTTTGCCGAGTTGCCTTTTAATTCAATATACAACGATTATCTCAGATCATTACATTGGCAAGTCCACTTTGTAGCTAAACGCTGTCCTTGCATGAATTTTTAAAGATTACAACTCGACAAGGCTTTACTCTGTTGTTACATTGCAGTCAGGAATAAGAAGCAAACGGCTGGTGGTCATTAAAAAAAAATCCAAGCCCTCCTTTCGATGCTTATTGATTCCGACTCAAAGCAATTTTAATATTTCTTCAGGGAATTTTCCGCAACGGCCAACTCATTAATTCGCCCTCCTAAATTGCTTATTCAATATCCAGGACATGGATTCCGAATAAAGTCGCTGAATTTATGTGGCTGGCGCAAGTCAATAGGTCAAATAACAGTTATGGTGGAATTTGGGAATCCAAATCAAATATTGATACATGTTTTTTTTTGATAAGTCCTGTAGCTTTTGTCGTGTAACCCCAAGGACATTACCACGGAGATTGTGGGCGATCTTGTGGCCATTAAAATCAATGAGTGTGTGATGTATATCGACTCTTTTATATGAACTCCTACCAGGGATCCCAAGTGTTAGAGGTCAGGCAATAACATGGAGGCGGGGGCTGGGTGGTAAAGGCAGTCTTAAGAATTACCTAAAGCAGACTCGCCTGCTAAAACGCTCGACGCAAGAGAGGGGAAAATCCCACAGTCTGTTGTGATGGCTCTGCACATCTCCAGGGTAACTGCTAAGGCTGAGGGTAGAGTAGGTTTGGATGACTTGTGTAGGCAAGACTCCGGGTTGGGTTATCAGGTTAAAGTTGCCCCTTTCTTCCAAAACACACACACACAGATCCTGTGAAGTAGAGGGACAGAGCCGTGAATCCTCCCATAGTCGACCAGACCTGGAAGACATTCATCATTCTTGCAGCGGGAGGCTTAAAGTGAGGATTAAGCTCCGGGGCAGTTGGGGACGGGGAGAGTAAATATCAAATGAAAGAAGTGAGGTGAAAAGACAAGCAAAAAGACCATCTACATTATATATTTTTAAAAAAACCTTATCCCTCCTGCGTTAAATAATTTGCAGACCCCCAAACTATTTAATTGAGCTGAGAGACGTTAAGGGGGCACGTCGAACATTTTAATTTTTTTCGCCTTTTTAATCTATTAACCGCAACTGTTTTAAATCTGCGAGAAGTTAGCGTTTTTTTTTAGACAGAGCCTTTGTTGTAAATCTCGTTGTTGGAATAAATCTCTCCATAAATATAGCTTTTCTCCCCCTTTACTCGCCTTGCCTTCGCTCAAACGATAACATTTGCTCAGCGCGGAACGCGCAGACCCAGTTTAAAATGCCTCGGGAGTGAGCCCCTTTCAAAGTGTCATTAGTACAGACGATGGGAGAACGGCTTGCAAGCAGCATTACAGAACTATTGCATTCCTGTCACAAATAATTTATGGCTTTCCATTTGCATTACTGGCCTTGCAACTAATTCCCAACTTTTCTGCAGCCGCAGATCAATTAAATCACATCCTTTTTCAGCAGGTCTAGGCACCTCACGCAGCTCTGACTCTGGGAGTTCTGCCTGGGGAGCCCGGGCTGCCTTACACGCGAGACAGCTAGATTAGACGTGACCAGGTAGAGTCAGTCGCCCTGATCATTGAGGTGAATTGATGTGATTTCATGGTTTGTTTGCAGGATCATTCGGACCAAAGTGCAACAGCCTTTTCATCCCTCACCGGATGGGCCCGCCACAGCAGTCGCTGCACCAGGCCACACAATAGGTAAGAAAGAACACAGAGCTGGCAAGTAAATGATAATCATTTCACACTTATCAATACTACACACTTCCCTATCACTAACCTGCAGTGCCTGCTCTCCAGTTCATGCTGCTGTTGGCTGCATGTGTTGTTGGTGTGGAATCTTTTTCAGGCCAACACAGCTATTGGATGAAGAGTCATCTAGACTAGAAACCAGTAGCTTGCTAACTCTCAATTGATGCTGTCCGACCTGCTGTGATCTCCAGCATTTGTTGCTTTCAGTACAGATTTCAGTAATTTGCTCCTACAACTTGTCTTTATTCTTTTGTTGTCCATCCGTTATGAAGTGCATGGCATTTCTTGGAACAGCTAAACCTGAACCACTTTGCAGAGGAACATCTAGATACGGATGTTTCAGAGATAGTAGGAACTGCAGATGCTGGAGAATCTGAGATAACAAGGTGTAGAGCTGAATGAACACAGCAGGCCAAGCAGCATCAGAGGAGCAGGAAGGCTGACGTTTCAGGCCTAGACCCTTCTTCAGAAAATTGGGTCTAGGCCCGAAACATCAGCCTTCCTGCTCCTCTGTTGCTGCTTAGCCTGCTGTGTTCATCAGCTCTACACCTTGCTATCTAGATAAGGATGACAGCTTATCTTGCCTAAAAGATATTAGTGAACCAGATAGGGTTTTATGACCATTGATATCATCATCATCACACTCTAGATTTATCATTTGAAATCAAATTCCAACAGCTGCCCTGGTGGGATTTGAACCCATGTCCCCAGAGAATTGATCCTGAGCCTCTGGGTTGGCTACACAGGGACATAACCATGACACTACCATGTTCTCCAACTAAAGAAGGCTATCAATACTTCAGATAAGGTGCAGAGGAGATTAGCTTGACAGGTATTCGGGGTACAGGCCATTAGTTACTTGGAAAGGTCAGAGAAGATGGGAATGTATTCCTCAGAGCTGGAAAGGTTAAAGGGTGACTTAATTGAGGTGCTCAAACTATGAAGGACTTTGTTTGTGTTTGCGAGGGGAGATTACTTCCAGAATAAGTTGGTATGCAGAAGAACCAAATGATAGACCTGTTTATTCAGAGTTGTCATAAACAAAAAAGGGTTAACTTTATATAGCACCTTTCATTAGCACAGAATATCGCAAGGCATGTTACAGCCAATGAAGTATTTTAGAATTGTAGTCACGGTTCTAAGTCAGGAAACATGGCAGTCAGCCTTTACACAGCAAGAATCCAAAACCGCAATGTGACAGTGATGACCTGAGCAGTTTTTATGGTGTTCAAGAATAAATATTAATTAGGATGGGAGGGATAACTCCCCTGTGCTTCTTGAAAATAGTGCTACATCATTGTGTCCATTCACCTGAGTTGGCAGACATGACCTCAGTTTAGCATCTCTGACCGTACATGCCTCTCTTAGTACTGCACCAGAGTGTCAGCGTCACTTTTTATATGAATGTGCTGGAATGGGGCTTGAACCTATAACTTGTGAGTTTGAGACAAGAGGGCTGCTAAGTGAACTACAACTAATTTGGGACAGCCAACCTGAAAAAAAAACCAGAGGAAGCAGATTCAAGAGTTAATTTTAAAAGGATTGGATAAATACCAAAGGGGGAAAATTTATAGGAGCTAAGGGGAAAAAGAACAGGTGCACAATACAAATTAGGTAATCCATTCAAAAGGGCTGAATTATATCTTTTTTGTTGAATGTAATTCTCCACCAACATTGATATGAAAATGGATGTTTTTAAAAGGCATACACACTGGACAGGAAACTAAACAAGGGCCAGCAATGCTGAGTATTTCATAATATGCATTGATATAATCTGCAAAAGTACTGTGTAAGATGCTAAATTTGCATTAAAACTTGCAAATCTACATTGTTTCCAGTTTGTAAAGTACTTGTAAAGATGGGTTTACCTGTTTAATTTTTAAAATTAGAATTAATCTGTTATTGTTTTGTGGTCACCGAAATATCAGAGACTTGTAATCCTATAACACAGTTTCAAAACATTTCATTTTCAACAGCTTATCTTGAAGTTCTGTAGCTATTAGAACAAAAAGGGGATGTGGAGGTCATTATGCATGTAGGAGCTCTAACAAACACCAGTGACAGGCATAGTCAGTTGAATGTACAACCATACCTGGGGCCCCTTAGGTACTGCTGCATTATCTTAAGTAGTACTCTGGTTTATCATCTCAGTCAAAGGATGACACTTTTGACAGTGTGGCACTTCCTTCCTCACTTCACTGGATCATCACTTTGGACAATGGGATGGAATTACTGCAAGGGTTTAGCAGTAGGACAGGGAGACCTAGTGGTTCAGGTACATAATTTTTTGAAATTTGCATCGCAGGTAGACAGGGTGGTTAAGAAGGCATTTGGCATGCTGGCCTTCATTACTCAGACATTTGAGTACAGGCTTTGGGACTTCATGTTGAGGTTGTACAGGGCATTGATGAGGCATCTTCTGGAGTACTTTGTGTAGTTCTGGTCACCCTGCTATAGAAAGGATATTATTAAATTTGAGGGAGCTCAAGAAATATTTACCGGCATGTTGCCAGGAATGGAGGATTTCAGTTATAAAAGTAGGATGGATAAGCTGGGACATTTTTCACTGGAGTGTAATAGGTTGAGGGCTGAGCTTATAATGTTATATAAAATCATGATGGGCATACATGAAGCAAGGGTCTTTTCCCCACATGTAGGAGTTCAAAACTAGCGAGCATATTTTTTAGGTGAGAGGAACAAGTCTTAATAAGGACATGAAGGGCAACTTTTTATACACAGAGAGTCATTCAAGTGTGGCATGAACTGCCAGAGGAAGTGGTAGATTCAGGTACAGCTGCAACATTTAAAAGACATTTGGGTACGTACATGAATAGGAAAGGTTTAGAGGGATATTGGCCAAACTGAGGCAAGTGAGACTAGTTTAGTTTGGGAATATGGTCGGCATGGTTTGTTTCCATGCTGTATGATTCTAACTCTGACTGTAACTAGTGGATTCCTAGTGGGTTGGTGTAAGCAGCTTTTTAGACAACTTCTCTGGTATCTCTGCTTATTGTTTGGAAAGAGTAAATTGGGGGTCACTGGGAGAACTCCTATGAATATTACTGGGGCATGTGCTGCATTTTGAAGTGGATCTTGTGTCCATCGCACTGCAACCAGGAAGAGAGATTTTCACCAGGTACATTAAGCTAGCAAATCTTCCATACCAATGGGGCATTTTCCATTTCTCACATCTTCTGACTTCTTGATTTAAATTTCTAATTCATGGGAAACATTTGGGAGGTTACTGTGTAAATTTACAGTTATCCGGAAGCAGTATCCTTTTTGTACAGTTATTAAATTTTAACACACTCTTCCCAGGATAGATTCCAATGAAATATCCCATGAAACCAGGGCTGAAAAGATGCCCCTTCTTTGTTTTTGAAAAAAAAGTCGATTTTTCTATGGATTTGATTGAAATAATTTAGTCACATAATCGATACATAGTACATAGTGATTGTAAAGCCATGCATTGAGACTCCCACATTGTAACATTAGTAGCAACCACTGAAATGTAAGGAAATAAGGGCAGCTGCTGGAAATCTGAAACACAAACGAAAAGGGCTTCTCTTTCTACAGATGCTGAGTTTCTCCAGCACTTTCTGTTTGTCTTAATTGCAACTATCTGTTTGAGCAGCAGATTTTAGTTCACAAAGCTAGTGACTGCAAAGACTCTGTTCTAGTTCCTCAGAGCTAGGAGGACACTTGCCACAGAGCCCATTGCAAACATGGCTCTGCAGAAGTAGTAGGTACATTCAACAATCAAACTTTCCTCAAATATGAGCCTAAATGCTGTTCCAGTGGGCTATCCTAGTATTGGAGGCCACCACAACTAAACCTGCACCCATCTAACCCAATGTTCAAAAATGCACAGCGTAAAAAGCCTGACTTTGCATTCCTCCTCCAGCCGTAGAATGAGAGGATAGTTTGTGGGATATTCAACCAGCCTTGTTTGAGTTCAGTTAACTCAGGACAGACCGGGAGTCAAAACTGAGACTATATCCAAATGATCCAGCTTTGCATTAGGTAGAAAATTCAATCAGTAGGCCTTTGACAGATGCTTGTATATTGAGGAATTCAAGGCCAATGCAGCCAGGTATAGATGGGAGTTCATTGTCTGGATGAGGAGACATTTACTATGGATGTGGTAGGAACCTGTCAAAGTTAAAGCTGGGGATCCAACTGTTTTCTATTTCTTTTCACAGAAAGTGCTCTGTGAGGAAGATTTATAGGTATCTTGGCTTGGGTAATTCGTGTGATTTTACAGGTACAACACAGCGAGACACCATATATGCATGCCCAAAATGGGGCAGTTACTGATGACAAGATCACACAGATCTAGCTGAACAGTACAGGCCTGAAATTGTAGACAGGGGGCCGATTGTCTCCCCTGTCAGTCACACTGCTGTTACTAGTCACAATGTATAATGCATGATATATATATGAGTTACACGTAAGTACTTAGTTGCACATATATATATATCCACATACATATGTATGTTGTACAAACATGCAGAGAAACACAACACAAATTTAACATATCTATGGTAAGTGAATGTTTCTTTTTAATTAAAGCATTAACACATTGTAAAACTGTGCTGGAGTAGCATCATTTGTGTGTTTATTGCTGAAATGAGAGGCCATCCGTTTTACTTTTGATTTGCACTGTACATTTTAAGGGTAAGCTAATCCAGTGAGGTTGAGGCCAGTCAACAGCCTCAGCAGCATTTTGGCATCATTCAGGGATGGGGGGACCCTCAGAAGTAATCAGCTGAAGGGGCAGTGTCCTGACCTGCACTGATGTCCCATTGCATTGCAGTCTTGCTCCAGGAGGCATAGGGCACCAGCTGACCCATGTTTTGTCCCTTGCCAGGAGCAACAATGAGTAAAACAAATGGCTATCTAATGGTAGCTATGGAGCTATCACCCACCCTTTCCTGCTGCTAGCACTGGGCACGTAAAGTTATCTTCAATGCCAGTCAGCAGCCCATGTTCTTGGTGAGGTGTCTACAAGGCATGTTGGCTAGGAGTGATTGTTGAAGGGCATCGGACATAGTCAGTAGACAATAATACTGTAGAAGTGATATATATCTGCACATGGATGTGCTGAGAGAGGGGGAGACTGATACTGTATAGTGTTCAACCAGTTTAGTGAAATGCACTTGCACTCACTGCCATGCTCCAGTTGTGATCAAGACAATTGTTGGCTCTTAATTAATTATTAAAAATATTATAATTATATTTTTCTCAGCTTCATGACATACTTATGGCCATTGAGTGTGATAACACTCCATGATATAAACATAAGCAAAACCCTTGCAGTTGAAACTTAAATCAAAGTTGGTTTGATTTATTGTTGTCACATGTACCCAAGTACTGTCAAAAGTTTTGTTTTGCATGCAGTACAGGCAGATCATAACACACACGGACACAGGTTTAACCTCTGATCCTTGATGAGTTTGCTGGTGCATTGAGAGAGGCATGAAGGTGAAAAAGGTTAACAGACACATGTGGTTACATGGATAGGGTGCTGAAGGACTTTTGGAGCCTTTACTACTGTATGCATCAAGGGAAAAAATTTATTAATCTATGAACTTCGGATCCTCTATGAACTGTGCTGCTTTTAACATTCCTATAAGGATCATTACATACAGTAAAACAGATCATCCCTTTGAAGGCAATAATATTGACTCAAACCAGTTTTATTATCAGAGAGTGAATGTACAGTCTGAAATTAGACACTTCTTTTTTATTTAAAACTTTTTATTTTCCCAATTTTGTCTCCCCATTCCCACCAGATATTTCCTCTCACTGGGCTGCAGATCTTTTGGGAACCAGCTGCCCTCCAATACCTTGCTCGAGAGGCCTTTATTCACGTCTGAACCTTGACAGTGAGTATTGGCCAGCTATTCATTCCTGGAAGGTATCACAGCTGATAATTTTTTAATGGGTTGCAGGATGTAGAGTTCTCTGGCTAAGTTAGCATTATTGCCTTTGAGAATGTGGTGGTGAGCAGCCTTCTTGAACTGTTGCAGTCTGTGTGTGGTTTGGGTACACCCACAGTACTGTTTGGGAGGGAAGTCCAAGATTTTAGAATAATGATGAAGGGATGGCAAAATAAATTTAAGACAGGGTATCATGGAATTGGTTGGGGAATTTGCAGGTAGTGGTGTTCTTACACATTTGTTCCCCTTGTTCCTCAAGGTTGTAGAGATTGTGGGTTTGGGATGTGCAGTTGAAAGACCCTTAAAGATTTGCTGCTGTGCATCTTGTATAAGCACAAGCAGCATATACTGCTTGTATATGCTGTATATAGGGCACACATATTGCACTGTTGATAGAGGGAGTAATTGTTCAAACAATTGATGGTTTGTCAAATGAACAGACTATTATGTCATGGATGCAGTTGAGTTTTTTGAGCGTTGTTGGAGGTACACCCATTTAGGCAAGAGGGTTTATTCAATCATAATCCTGACTTGTGCCTCGTAGATGGTGGACAAACTTTGGAAAGTCAGGAGGTGAGTCACTCACCAGAGAATTCCCAGACTCTGACCTGCTCTTGTAGCCACAATATTTATGTGGCTGGTCCAGATCAATTTCTGGAACCCCAGGATACCGATGGTGGGAGAATGTCTTTGAAAGTCAAGCGGACAAGGTCAAATTGCCCCTGTTTGAAGATAGTCATTGCCTGACACTTTGAGCAGCGCACGTAGTACTTGCTACTTATCAGCCTGAGCCTTGTTGTCTAGGTCTTCCTGCACAGAGGCACTGACTGCTCCACAAGCCCAGATCTGAATCCAATCCCATCTTGACGCAGTATTCACACTGCATCCATTTACTGATAAAGGTTGTGGGTTAGTAATCTGGGGTGAGGACCTGGATGATATTTTCCCTCTCTCTCCTTAACTCATCAATACTAAGAAGAATTGAAGCCCTCTAATATTGCCCAATTAACTATTGGTTAACTTAGTGCAGACAGGGAGTAGAATTTGAAAATCCCTGGCCTCTTTGAATTATTATTACATCAGAAAATACCTCAGTGCACTTGGCAATAGGCAAACTATATTTGGTTATACTTCATGCTGATTAACCTCCTTTATGAGTCTTAAAGAATATTGATCACTCTCGCTCATGACCATTACAAACTCAGTTAGTTTTGCCCAAGCCGGCTGGAGAGAATAACAGGTTAAGTTGTTGAATGCACTGTGCAACACAACTTTAAACAAAAATATTGATTTCTTTCAGTCCCAAGCACAAACTCTCCGCCTGTGTCCTCAGCATCCAATGATCCCGTGGGATCGTACTCCATCAACGGCATTCTGGGCATTCCACGATCGAATGGCGAGGCCAAGAGGAAACGAGATGAAGGTAAGAGGGAAACATGATCCATCTTTTTGTACTGTCACCTGTAGGGCAGCTAGTATTTCTGGCACGGTGTCTGCATGCTATCCATCTGCTCTTTAATCATCTTCTAGTTTACATAAGGTTTGGGCTGTTGGCTGCAGTGAGGCTGCAGATGGGGTTTAGTGTTCATTATAGAATTCGGTTCTGCAACTGGGTTTGTGTAATGTGATCGGTTAAGGGGTGTTATTCATTAAGGGTGTACCGTTGGAGATCAGTGCAGGGGTCTTTAGTTCTAGCAATGGAAATTACAAGCTCATGCCATTGTATGACCCAGTGCTGGTTAGCATTGGCAACTCACACATTTTAAGAAGTGAATGCTTTCTGTTGGTGTTTTGTGTGGGAAGGTCGCTTCATTACAGTCAAGAAGGAGTTAAATGTATTCCTTGCTTTGTGTGGAGATTCGTCCGCTTCTTTGGTGCAATCTCTATTTAGGCAGAGCATCAAGGAATTATTTCAGTGGTGTTAACCTCTTGGGCACTCAAAGGTTACGCCAATTACTGAGCAGTTTTTGTTTCTGTTGGAATTGCAAAAGGGATTTCTCCTTGACTTTCTGAGTGTAAATTTCAAAGTAAATGATCACATGTTATGTTACATATTCCTCCAATATCATGAATGGCACAAAGTTACCTGAGGCAAATAGCCTCCCTGGGTTAAGGAAGGACAAAACTATCCTGCTGCTAATCACCTTCCAATGATTCCAACTGGAATCGGATCTTGGAGGACATGATCAGGCCTGGTGTTGCCCATATTTACACACCAAAATTTACACACTGCCAAAATTTACACACAAAGAATGGGCAGTGGATTGAATTATTGGAGGACATTTAGCGTGAGTTAAGCCAACTGCTGAACACGAGTCAGTGCCTTCAAGACAGGAGGAGATTAAAGTTTGCAATCTCAGAAAACTAATGTATTTTGTGAACTATTGGTGTTCTACCCCTTCTCTTGTATCACAAAATGCCCTCCTTTGCCCTAAGAGCTTAAAGTCAGCTTCAGTCCCATGGTTTCAGAAAATGTTGAGGCCACAGGAAGCTGGCTGCTAGTTTCAAAGAGTTAAATCTTCTCCGTTACCTTTTATCAAGAAACTCAGGTGAAGGGACAAGAGTCACCGTCAATATTCAAAGGGAATGGGAGACAAGACTCAGATTTTCTCAAAATAGGAACTATCTGGTGCTACACTTGGACTTGAGAGTGGCCTTTGACTGTAGCCAGAGCTAAGGGAGGTTTTGGCTGGTATGTGCTGGAAAAAGGAGGGTACATGATGTTACATGGAGAAACTCTGTCTGTATTTATTTATGAACGCCAATGCAACCACCCCTGCTATTTCCTAAGCCTGCTGATGGATTTTTTGATCAAACATTGTTTACAATAAGTATACAAAAGCACGTAAGAAATGTTTTCAGAAACAATAATTTCTGATTTTTATATCTTGATTTATGTATTCTTGTTACATAAAAAACTGCTTTAGAGTGCTGTCTTATTTTGAACTAACTCAATTATGATTTGGACATAGTCTGTGCAGTATATAAAATATAGGCAACCTAATGCTAGTGTAAGTGTGCATGGTCTAGCAGGTTCATCATAATGTTAAAACATTGCACATTTTTGCTTGTGACAGTGCTAGTATATTTAAAGTGACAAGGTATTTAAGATAGCTTGATTCTCACAGGGAAGAATATCACACTCATACTCTGACACCTCCCACTCTGGTGGCAATCTCCATTTTAAACATTCCGCCCAGAGCTTTCATTTCCTCCATGGGATTTAGCCCTCCCTATCTCCTGTGGCCCCCACCAGACTCTCAAATCCCCAGGAACTCAGAATTCTGTCCATTCTGCACATCCCCGATTTCCATCGACCCTTCCTTGAAGGTTGTGCCTTCACCCGCTTGTGCCCTAAGCTCTCCCTAAAGCCTTTCTGTTTCTATCTCCTAACCCTAACCCTCCCTAACAGCACATGTTGCGTTTTAAGTTGACCACTGCCTTCTCAAGGGTAATTAGAAATAAGCATTTGAAGTTGGCCTTTCCTGTGATACCCACATCTCATTGAAGGATTTTTAAAAAAAATTCTCTCCTCCATTAAGATACCAGTTATACCCTACCGATTTGACCAAATTATAATGAATCTTCCTAACATTTTATGTGGCTTAATCTCAAATGTTGTTTGATGAAGTAACTCAGGATGCTTTATTAAATGAAATGCATTATATAAACGTGAGTTGTTGTTGTAATGGCTTCAGAAACAAGAGCCCTCTATCCCCTCAATCAGGTGTGTGGTATGACACTTGCAGGGCTGGCCTTAATTTTACCCACTGTTGTTACTGCTATGTTTTGCTCGTCTGACTAGGTTCTGCCCAGTGCAATCATCCAGTTACAGTCAGTGTTGGCATTGCTATTTGCCTGCGTAATTCAGACTGAGATTTTCCTTGCCTCCAGATGGTGAGAAGTAGTGCAGAATCAGCTGTAATGCTCCTCACAGTCAGTGCCTCTTCCTACATTCGCCAGCCAGACTCACCCGCAAAGAATGTTGTCTTGACTAGGGTACAGGGGGAACCAGAATGTGAGAATAAGTGGAGGTGGGGTTGGTTGGGTGATGACTAAGTTTGGAGGTAGGCAGTGGGAGGCCGGTTGTTGAATCATAATCAAGAGAGAATCACTGGAGGAAAGAAACTTCCCAATTTCCCTACGGCATCGACAGCAGAAGGGGCAAAGCTGGGCCTTACCCAATGGAGAGAATAGGTTGGGCAATGAAGGGACTGCAAGGGGAAGGTGGTGGACCACATTGTGCAGAGATGGGGGGGGGGGGGGTGTTGTTGCAGTGGGAGGAAGTAACTGAAAGGGACAGCTGAGGCGTTCTATTTCAAATAACTGGCTGTGTGACTCCTTATTCAACGAGCACCTAGGCCAAAAAAAAAGCTTTCGTATGCAGATTGTATAATGAATTCCCTGAAGATTCTATTCAGCCTCATTCCCCCTTCCCCCAACCCATACCCAACCGACCGGAACACTGACCAATCAAACTCACCACCACCAACACCAAACCTCACCCCCCCCAGAAAAAAATAATAAAAATCTGGCTTCTCTTTCTGTGAAGTTTATTAATTGAGTCAATGAAGTGCCTATTGAACAGAACCAGGGGTTCCCACTCATAGGCCTGACCTACACTTTTGTCACTGTTGTCTTATACAATTAATCTTGGATGAAATGATTAAGAAGAGTTAGGATAATTACATGTCAAGATGATGTAGCAAGCCACCCAGGTCAGCCGCGGAAAGCAGCACTGATGTGTTAGACGCTTTTACTCCATTTCTAAGAGAGAAGGCAGAAGAAATGATTTTTTGCCTGGAGCCTTACAGATTATAGACTCACTGCACACAGCACAGCTCTCCATTTTAATTTTATTGAATAAACATTATTATAAGTAGAAAAAAATACAAAAATCAATCAATTCCGACACATTCATACAGTACAACAAATGAGCTGTATATGAGCCTGACGCCGAGGCAGGGTTGAGTGCTGTTATATGATTACAGAGCCACTGAACTTTCACATCGCACAGAGAAAATTAAAAGGAGAGAGTGGAATTACAAACAAATGAAAATTAAACCCAAGAGTTTTAAAACTGCCAACAATCAAGCCAGGGGACGCTGTGTGTCTGTGAGGCAGAAGACCAGCAGTATTCGCCAGTCAAGCTGATTCCAGTCAAAATGCCTGTCCTAATGCGTCTTCATTCCCCCCGCCCCGGTAATACACGCTGTGTGGACATTGCAAGTTATTAGCGAGTGGTTACAGTGATAGTTACAAGTCTTCCACCAGTACAAGGCAGACGCCGACACACGATATCCTGAACACAACTTCACTTTGGAACATCCCGTGATCTAAAAGCAAGATGGCCACACATAGATCAACCTGTACCTGGCAAGTTGTTTTTGTTTTCTGCTCACAATACTTAGCTTCACCCTGGCCAGGAAGCAAGAGGAGGGGAGGGAAAAGAAATAGAGGGATTGGGGGGGTCGGGAGGGGAAATCGACAAACGTCGATCAAACAAAGAGTTAAAATTTACCCAGCCATTGTTACAATCATTCATGCTAGCACGGACTGGTAATAATCTGCATATATTCCAATGCACCCGTGTTTCCAATAATACATATTTACACGGAGACATGTTCCTGCTCGCCGCAGGCTGACCTTCACAAATGCTGACGTTAGAAAGACTGGAACCTTAGTACACCCCATGCAAGTGCTAGGAAGAGCCCAGATGTCAGGCTGGCTTGCCTTCATTATCTCCCAGTTTCCCAAAATCTTATGAGGATCTTCTCCCCATTGACAACTATTGCGCCCCCTCTTGCAGTTTCACCCCAGTTCAGGCACTGGGAGGTAAAACTCACTTTTTGCAAAGCTGCAAAATAAGCAAAGCCTGGTCATCACCAGGAGTTGGTGGGGAAATCCGATGGATTGTATAGTTGGTGCACCCGCCAAAGCTAACTCGAGGGCACCAGCAGGTTAATGCGTGTGTTACATCCAATATTTCTGATCAACACTCTTGCAATCCAATGAGACCCAGCTTGTGGCAACTGAATAAGAAAGGTTTTTGCAGGCTTTGTTTTTTGGGATAAAAATTAACTCTTTTAAAATGGGATTTCCTTTGCAGCCATTGTTTCAACATTGCTGAGTGTTAGGAAGTTGTGTGATCGTATAACTGCCCAGAGCATTCATTTGCTGCAGTTTATTAGTGAAATGTTGTCATGTATTCAGCAAGGTGAGGTTACTCGCTATGTAACAGTGTGGAGTTGCAGTTTAATTGTCAGAGTGAAGGTTATTGTGCAGAGTTATTAAATTAGCAGGCTGAAGATTACTTGCTGTGTTGAGTTTCTAATGTAACTGCTCAGGGTGATGTTTACCATTAAGCAAGAGGCTGTCTTATAGAAACTGCTTGGAACCTGACTCCTGTTTACACTGACATTACCCTGGACTTTCCAATGAGGTAAAATTCAGAGGATGAACATTCAGAGCAGGACAAACATTTTTTGATTTGATTTATTATTGTCACATGTACCTAGTTTCAGTGAAAACCAGAAATGGAGGAGGTGGGTGGAGACGCTGTCTAATGCGGGCAGGGTGGCTGACAGAGGGAGGTCAGGTGATAACACCTTCAGAATTATGTCCAGTCAAAGTCCAAACTCCCAAGTTTCAAGCGTCGTTGAATTGGCAGTGCCTCGTCTCCTTGCTGGCTCTGCACATGCCTGTTTTGGAAAGAATTCCACTTACTTCAGTTCAACTCGAGCAAAATCTGGCAGGGGCAGACACTGCTCACTTACATAAAAGGCCATAAGAATTTCATTTTGAAATTTGGCTTCCGACCAGTTTAAGGTCAATAGCGACTCTGGTTGGCCCCATACCTCCGCCTGTCCCCTTTTCAGTCAAACAATCTGTTATCCATTGCTATTAATTTAGTCACAAATAAATAATTACGGGCAGGATGGAAGACTCTGATTTAGCCCTTGCTCTTTTGTTTTCATCTTCCTGGTCACTGGAGTGGGAGATTAATGTTTAATTCCTAGAAACTTCAGGACAGTCTCGCAGTGTTGGAACCCTACACCAGTCCCAGTGAGTTAGAAGCCAGTATTAATACAAAGCAGCGTGCCCTTACAGACTAGACACAAACTTTGTGCTTTTACTACTGCACAGAATCTCTTTTTAATCAGCAGGGTCAACCTCTCCCACATCTGTCCACCTGTTCTTTGGTAATTATTGTTTTGATTTTTTTTCTTTTGGTTCCTGCTTATTTGGAAACTTAGGAAATCAAATATCTTGAGATGACACTGAAGTTTAGCGAGGCTCAAACAACCCGCAGAACCTCAGAAAGGTTACTATAGAAACTGTATGAATCACGCTGTCTGTTAAGTCACCTCTCATTAAAGCATGTTTTTGTGTGCCTATAAAGGATCGTGTTGTGAGGAATGCAGTGTAGTTCCATTAAAACTCCAGGAGTCATTCACAGTCAGCCCAATCACTTCCTCCTTTTTATTGGGAAATCAGCACTTTTTTTCAAAAAAGAAAACAAACGTTTTTCAGCCACAATAGATTGAAAGCTGCTGTAATTAAACAGAGTTTTGTCAAACCTACTGGGTACTGATCATTCTAATCTTCCTGCCACAGTTAGGATAAATCTTTCTTTTTCTTTCTTTAAGCTTCCTTCTGGAGAAATTGACTCCTTGCTGGGCCACAGTTGCACAGGCCGCCGCGCCCTGTTGGCCATTAGTCACATTGGTAATGAATGTCACAGGCTGTTCGACCGCAGGTTGCATCACAGCTGAGCCCAGTCCTACCATTAGCCAACATTCAAATACAACACAGTCAGAACAGATAAAACTATTTTAGTTCTTTTTGTGCTCCTCCTAAACCAGGGCACCGAACTCAATCATGGGGCCTGAGACAACTAACCAGGTTGAACCAAGATCCTTTGGTCTACATAGCTCAGCCGTTAACTGGGCATATTTCATGAAAGTATTTAGGGAGCAGCCATTTTGATTATTATCACAGGAAGGTAATGGTGTCGTGGTAATATCACTGGATTAGTAATCTACAGATCCAAGCTAATGTTGTCAGGACATGGGTTTTAATCCAATCAGGGCAGATGGTGAAATTTAAATTCAACATTAAAAAAATCTAGAATTAAAAGCTACTCTAATGGCCACATGTAATCATTACCATAAAAACCTATCTGAGGGTGTGTGTCGCAAAGTGGCAGTGCCCCTGCCTTTGAGCCAGAAGGCCCAGGTTCAAGTCTCGCCTGCTCGAGTAGGTGTGTCATAACATTTTTAACCAGATTGATTAAAAAATATCGACAAACCCATCTGACTGACTAATCTGCTTTAGGGACGGAAATCTGTCATTCTTCCCTGGTCTGGCCTACATGTGACTCCTGATGCATAGTGATTTGGTTGACCATTAACTGCCCTCTGAAATGGCCCAGAGACTCAATCAATTCAAAGATTGATTGGGCATCAGATGCTGGCGTTGACAATGATGCCTACATCACATAAAATCATACAGCACAGAAACAGACCCTTTAGTCCAACCAGCCCATGCCATACCTCATCCCAAAAGGAACGAGTCCTCCTGGCCCATATCCCTCCAAACCTTTCCTATTCATGTACTTATCCAAATATCTTTTAAACATTATAATTGTACCCACAACCACCACTTCCTCAGGAAGTTCATTCCACACGCGAACCACCCTGTGTAAAAAATTTGCCTCTTAAGTCTTTTTTAAATCTCTCTCTTCTTACCTTAAAATGTACCCCCTAGTCTTGAAATCCCCCATCTGAGGGAAGAGACAACAACCATTAACCTATCACCTTGGCCTCAGCTTTACTTTGATTCACATATATGCTTTATCAAATGAAACTGATATTTACTCAGCACTTCTCATATCAGACTGCAAAAGTACATTTTTGCACAATTATGTCTTGAAGTTGTGTGGTCATTATTACCGAAAGCAGTTCAGCAATTCAACAGCCTTGCTTTGAGTTTCGAACACACAGTCTTCTGATTCAAGAATTGGGGTAACCCAACTGTGCCAAGCTGATTGAGCTATGGAGGCTAATGCCGAATGTTACTCAACTCCAGAGTAAGACCTGCTCATTTGCTGCTGGTATTTTCCTAGTGCCCAAGTTGATGTAAAAAAAAATGAAATCAGGGAGAGCATTTTCATCCAAAGGACATTCAAGTTGGCATGTAGCATGTTGTCAGGAAAGAGCAAAGTTGAGCATTTTAAGAGGGGATTCGATGCTCAGGAAGCAAGAAGGCAGGGTCTGTAATTACCTTTTTACTATTCTCAAAAAAAAATTCTTAAGTGTTCACTTTCTGATACTGCAGAGTAAGTGCCCTTCAGTAACAACAATGGAGCCTCAACAATGGTGTGGTTACGCTGGAATACAAGAAAATCACAATTAATGAAGGTCATTTAATTCATCCATCCAAGGAAATTATACACTGTCCCCTTTGCATAATTCAGTTATTTCAGAATTGATTCAGAGGGGTTTTTTTTGTCTTTGCTGTGCTCTATGTGGGAATCCATTGCAAGTTTTGGTTCCCCTTTCAGTGTGACATTGATCTTAAATTCGACCTTTATTCACTTCATCCTGTCTCTCTCATTGCCCTCACCTCATAATTCAGCTTAATGTAATTTTCTGGACTCCCCTTTTCTGTCCTTGTGGCTGTAAGTACAATGGAGCATATGCATTAAAGTATGGCACTGGATTATACATATATTGTGGAGTGACTACTGAATTATACACAACAGAAAATATATGCTATGATAGGAATATTGACTATGTACACTGCAGTATGCTTATTGCAATGTGTATAGAGAGTCTTTTTTGCAGAATGTAGAGTGGAATTTGGGCTTTGGAGTTGGCAGATTACAGGATAGCTTAATAATCAAACACTGGTTTGCGTTAAAAATTGAATTGTTTCCAATAAATTGCATTAAATAATATAAATACAACATCAAAACAGTCATTTTATTCTGTAAAATATTAACTCATCTGATAAATTGACATTAAAAACTTCAAATTAATATCTGTATATGCTAGAATATGTACATTAACATTTTTCGAATGGATTGCATGTGGTAGGGTATATTCACTGGAACATGCCCATCTTGAATGTGAATGTTGGGATGCATACACTGAAGTACAAATAATGCAGTTTGTGGACTGGAGTATTAACAATTAAGTATACATACTGGAGTATTAGGTGAGCAAGAATGAAGTATATATGAAGTATGCACACTGTAGTTTGAATACAGAGCTATATGTGAACTGGAGTATATTTGTTGGAGTATCCACGTGGGCCTATGGACGGTCATGCATGTATGCTCACAAGTATATATTTGAGTACGTGGATGACAGTATCTACTCCTACGTTTCTTGAGCTTCCCCTGTAGTTTCTCCTGAAGCCACGTTTCAATTTTTAAAAAATCTTATTGGAATCCTAACTGTGGGCTTAGTGGAGTGAGATTTGTATGGATTGTCAGTGCGTCAGAGCTAGACTTGTTTTTTTTTCTGGAATTGTCTCACAGAAGAAGCTCAGGGGCTGGCAAGAGAAGTAAAAGAGCAAGGTGTTAAATGTCAGTAGGGATTGCTGGGTGATGGACTGCACATTTGCTCAATGCATCTGTTTCAAATGATTTGCCTAATCTGCAGTTTCCTTGGGTTTAAATCTCGGGCACATTCTTGTCAGTCCATGCTTGGAGGGAAGGATTAGGGATGGTTCATAGGTCAGGTCAATCAAAACCCTGCCACTAGAAGGAGCTTTAATCATGTGACTAAACCTTCTAATTCAACAGGAAGCAGATATGGTGCCTTGCAATACCAGTAGGCCTAGTAAAGGCTCTTGTGGCAAAGTGGTAGTGATCCTGTGTCCTCCTCAAGAGGGCAAGGTTCAAATCCCACCTGCTCCAGAAGTGTGATAGCATCCCTGTACAGATTGATCAGGAAATTATCTACCAACAGGCCTGAAACACCAAATAACATAGAGGTGATATCTAGTACTTAGCACAGGTCAATTCAATTACACTCCCTTTTCTTAATTTAGTTGTTACTTAAAATGAGATCTATTCAACAACAACAAAATGATTACATTTCTGTAGCACATTTAACATGATAAATCGAGCCAAGATGCTTTGCAGGAACATTATGAAACAAGACAGAAGCCACAGGAGGCGAAATCAGGTCAGGTGACCAAATGCTTAATCAAAGAAGTAGATTTTAAAGAGAAAAAGGAGAGGTGGAGAGGTGTGAAGAGGGATTTCCTGCATGAAGGGCCTTGGCAACTGAGGGCCCGGCCGCTGATAGCGGAGCGATTAAAATTGTGGATGCTCAAGAGGCCAGAATTAGATGAGTGCAGATGTCTCGGAGGGTTGTGGGTCTGCAGGAGATTACACAGATAGATTCAATTAAAAACATTGATGATTGAATTAGTAAAACAGCATTGCATTTTAATGGTGGCCTTAATTAACATTCCAACACGTCAACCCATTCTTTCACAGCATCCTCCACCTCCTTACTTCTCTCATTCTCTTCTATCCCTTTGTACAGGCTTTTAAAATCTAACTCTGCTGTCAGTAGTTCTGATTTACCTGACTTCTTCCTTTGTCACTACTTTTTAAATTTTTTTTCTCTCCTGCTTGATAAAAGAAATATGGGGAAGAGAGACAGAAACAAGCACAATGGGCCAAATAGCCTCCTTTTGTACCTTTGGGTAAGGGTTGGCCTCTGGTAGTTTTGATTTTCCAATTTTTGCCTCATTTCCGCCTGTTCATGCTGAAAGAACCTAATATAAATCACCCCTCTTGTCAATGTGAACTGTCGAAAGGTCATCAAGCAATTTCATGACAGAATCCATGTTTCCAAATTTGGGCTGTACCTAGAGGGAGCACTTTGCATGTTGTAGTGAGGTGAAAAACTATTATGAGCAGTTCTGTCAGCAATATGGTGGCAGCTTGAGGTGAGAAATTAATGATAATAAATATAAAGTGCATTGGTTAAAATGTGATTTTAACAATAATGCTTATGGTACACACATCAAGTGTAATGAAATGCACGTTTTTAATTTGCTATAAATTCCTGCCGAAATTAGGTATACCTATTTATAATAATCTTATTAAAAGCTAAATAAATGGTTAATGTTTGCATTAAAATATTATGTGGTTTAGCATTGCCCATTAGCAAACCTACTCTTTAAGGCCAGAGAGTGATGTTCCATATTGCTTCATCAGTGACTGTATTGTTGAGTGAGAAATTCTAAACTTAAAGTCAATACTGACAAATTATTTAAGTCAGTGATATTTTCTAGAGTGATTCCCCAAAACAAGTGATGCTCCTGAAAGGGAATTCCTCATTAAATTGATCATATTCATAACCATCATCACTGAGAGATGAATTTGAGAAGAAGGGTTGCTCCCCTTCCTGAACTATTGCTTGCATTTCTGGATAACAACAAAAATATCAACTTACATTTGTACAGCACCGTTACTACAGAAAACAAACGGTCCACATTATTTTATACTGCTGACCTGTGGTGATCCTTGGTTCAGGGATTATTTGCTCATCTTCCTCAGACTAGTTCTTATCTTAATAGGCAGTGGGAAGACCTGAATACATTTTCACTGCCCAGACTAGTAATCCAGAACCCCAGCCTATTATTCAGGAGATAAGAGTTCAAATCTCTCCAAGGCAGAGTGGGAAAAGGGAATTCCGTAAAAATTTGGAATACAAGGCTAGCCTAAAGGCGACCACATAACCACCGTCAATTGTCATAAAAGCCTATCTGGTTTGCTAATGCCCTTTCGAATCATAAAATCACGGAATGATAGAACCCTTACAGTGCTGAAAGAGGCCATTTGGCCCATCGAGTCCATGCCGATCCTCCGAAGAGCATCTCACTTAGACCCACTTAAACCCCTACCCTATCCCTGTAATCCCACATTTACCATAGCTAGCCCACCTAGCCTGCCTTACCCTGGACACCATGGGACAATTTACCATGGCCAGTCCACCTAACCTGCACACCTTTGGAAGGGAATCTGCTGCTCTTACCTGGGATGGACTACATTTGACTCCAGAACCACAACAATATGTCTGCCATCTTAGCAATTAGGGATGGACAACAAACGGCGGCCTAGCTAGCAACATTCACATCCCATAATGGATAAACAAAATGGAGCGAATTAATTCAGAAAGGATGATCTTTATTTCGTACGAAAACAATTTAAACATCAAAGTGTTGTGGCACTTTGGTATCACCTTTAAATGAAATGAAGATTTTGAGTTAGTTTAACCCTGTTAAATGAAATAACATGGAAAAATATTAAAACAGACACCTGGATTAGTTGCAGAAAATAGACTCAATTCTATCTTTAAAAATATAAAATGCTGCAGAAACTCAGCAGGTTTAGCAGCACCTGTGGAGAGAGAAACAGAATTCACTTTTTGAGTCCAATATGGCACATCAAGAAGACTCAAAATGTTGCCTGTTTCTCTCGCCACAGCTGCTGCCAAACCTGCTCAGATTTTCCAGAACTCTCTGTGCTTGTTTCAGGTTTCCGGAATCCACTGTGCTTTGTCTTTACTCAATTCTATCTTTGTTGATCTCAATGAGGAACCAAATTAGAGAATTGAGCTGTTATTATCACAGCCTTATCTCTGACTTTCGGATAAGGGCTTAAGCATGACTTTCTCAGAAATTACCTAGATAAACCTAGAATGATATTAACAGTCGGAGCCTTAGACATCTGACTGTGCTTTCAGTTACACAGAAATATGAAGAAGAACAAATAAAACTTTTAAAGGAGCAACAATGAAAATATTGCATGTAAATAGTTGTTTATATTGATATAGATGTAGGTTCTGGGCAGCTGGTGGCACAGGAATAGGAGTTTCAATGGATCTGTTTCAGAGATAGTAGGAACTGCAGATGCTGGAGAATCTGAGATAACAAGGTGTAGAGCTGGATGAACACAGCAGGCCAAGCAGCATCAGAGGAGCAGGAAGGCTGACGTTTTGGGCCTGGACCCTTCTCTGTTTTATGGATTTCAGAATAAACTTATATTCACTAACTGCCTTTGAATACTATAAAAACAGTTTGCTGGTGGCATCGTTAAAAACTGTACATAGTTCACAATATTTGAGCTTTGTCTACTGTTTAGTTCGTTTCTTTCATTTACTCACACGTTGGTAGCACAATGCCAAGGTTTTAGCCATGTTTCCTTGTTCTACCTTTTAGCTTCATTCAAATTTCAATTCAAAAACAAAAATACAATTATGCAGCAGCCAAGATCTCTCTCTCATATGTTAATAAACCAGGGTATTTGGATAATGAAGTCTGTAGAGAAATCAAGACTCCTTAGCCTACTACTTTTCTTTTAGTAGCTGAAATTTCTAATGTTCGATAAAGTGTTTGTACGTTAACAAAACCACTTCACATTGACATGACTAAACATCACTTTAAATCAAATGTGTCTTTAAATACCTTTATTAATTGAATGCCTCATATTCGCTCAACAGGCTGTGCTTAAATTTGATATTTTCTCCCCAGCTGAAATGAGGTCCTGCAGACTTAGTGGGTTCAGTGCACACAATTTCCAACCATGCATCAGTAGGATTCTCTCACTATCAGTATAATGATGTAAATGGAGTTGAGTGTTTTGCAGTTTTCCCAGATGGTTTCAAAATAGGCTGATGAATGAATCCTGAGGTAAAGTTTTACAAAACTTAACAGCAGTTCATTTTCACATGAGGGAGAGCAAAAATGAGAGTCAGCTATTCAGATAATGGAAGGGAAATCCATTTGGCTGAGAGTTTAACTCAGTCAAAGCCAATGTAGTTACACAGATTTAAAATTGGACACACATCTATAGAAAATGAAAGATAGAAACAGAGTGAGAGAGATAGAAAGCAACGGGTGCCACAATTATCTGTGCTTTATTTAGAATCACGGAAACTCTACAGTCTGGAAGCAGGCTGTTCAGCCCATTGAGTCCATACCAAGCATCCAAAGAGCATCCCACCCAGAGGCACTTCCCTACCCATTCCCTGTAACCCCGTATTTCCCATGGCTAACCCACCTAGCCTGCACATCCATGGACACTATGGGTAATTTAGCATGGTCAATCCACCTAACCTACACATCTTTGGACTGCGGGAGGAAACCGGAGCACCCGGAGGAAACCCACACAGATACGGGGAGAATGTGCAAACTCCACACTGGCAGTTGCCCGAGGCTGGAAGCAAATGTAGGTCCCTAGTGCTGTGAGGCAACAGTGCTATCTGATGAGCCACGACTCAGAACTGAAAACCAAAGTTATTTATAGTCAACAAGGGTAAAAGGGTTTGCATTTATAAGACATCCTTCAGGATCTCAGGGCATCATAAAGTGCAAAGTTCAGGAACCAATTTGCACAAAACAAGCTCCCATAAACACAAATGGAATAAGTAGAGTTTTATTGATGCTGATCAAGGAATATCTATTAGTTGGGACATCATGGAAATGGTGGTAATGTCAGTGGACTAGTAATCCAGAGCTCTAGGCTAATGCTCTGGGAACTTCGGTACAAATCCCAGTGTAGCAGATGTTGAAATTTGAATTCAATAAAGTCTGGAGCTAAGAGCTAGTCTAATGGTGACTGGCTAACCATTGTAAGACAAACACCTCTGGTTCACTAATGCACTCTAGGGAAGGCAGTCTGCTGATCTACATGTGACTCCAAATGCACAGCAATATGGTTAACTTTTAATTGCCTTCTAAAATGGGTGTGAGAGTCAGTCTGTCCAAAAGCATCTTAGGGATGGGCAACAAATGCTGGCTTTGCCATCAACGCCCACACATCATGTAACAGTGTTAAAAAAAAATTTGCTCCCGTGGATTTTCTTTAATTGTTTGGTGGGACAATAAATATTGCCATGGTTTAACATCTCATCCCTCAGACAGCACTCCTTTAGTAGATTCATAGAGTTGTGCAGCATGGAAACAGGCCCTTTGGTCCAACTTGTCCATGCCGACCAGGTATGGTAAAGTAATACAGTCCCATTTGCCAGCATTTGGACCATATCCCCCTAGATCCTTCCTATTCATGTATATCCAGATGCCTTGTATAAATTGTAATTGTACCAGTCTCCACCACTTGCTCTGGCAGTCCCATACATGCACCACCCTCTGCGAGTACAAGTTGCCTCTTAGGCTCCTTTTATATCATTCCCCTCTCACTTGAGCATCACATTTTGTGCCTAGTTTCAGGCCTGACACTTGAATACACAGATAATGCAGAGGTGAGAGTGCTACCAGTAGAGCCACCAAGCTTGACGCTTGTAGACACATATTCAGGACTTGACAGCAATTGTCTTTAATAGATATATATTTTAGTTAATGGAATATTTTATTTTTCTTAATGTCTTATTTGATATTGTAGTTTGATATCGGAGCTGATTTTTGCAAACAAACAGCAAATTGGGATTTAATCCTCAAAAGTAAAGCAGCTTAAGTAGAGTCAGAGACTCATGCAGCATGTAAACAGACCCTTTGGTTCAACTAGTCCACGCCAACCATGTTCCCAAACTGAACCAGTCCCACATGTCTGCATTTCTCACAAATAAAAATTATTCATGGCAGCCTATACTTCGCTACTACTTGCAGGTCGATAGAATATACTGGAAACTGTAGTGGTGAGAGTGGGAGCAGTGTGAAGGAAAACAAATGAAAGGAAATTATGGAACAGTTTAAAGAAGGAATGCCAATGCCTCCATTGATCTGCTGCTGAAACCCTCATCAAGGTTTTTGTTACCTTGACTACAGAATTGTTGCAGTGCAGAAAGAGACCATTTGGCCCATCGTGTCTGCATCAGCTCTCTGAATGAGCGTTTCACTTGGTTCCATGTTCCCACCATCTTTCTGTAACGCTGTGCATCCTTTCTTTCTAGATAACAATCTCATTTCCTTGTCAATTCTTCAATTGAATACACAACCCTCTCAGGAAGTGCATTCCAGACCGTAACCACTCATTGAATGTAAAAGATTTTTGTCATATTGTTCCAGCTTCTTGTGCCAATTACTTTAAATTGCTAGACTAGATTACTGCAATAGTGTGTCTCCTGGGTGACCAGCACCCTGTAGAAACTTGAGCTCATCCAAAAACTCTGCTGTCCCTCTCCTTGAGAAAATGGCAGACAAAATTGTGGGGCACAATTGTGGCTCAGTAGTTAGCACTGCTGCCTCGCAGCACGAGGGACCTAGCTTCAATTCAAGCCTTGGATGACTGTCTGTGTGGAGTTTGCACATTGTCCCTCCGGGTGGTCCAGTTTTCTCCCACAGTCTAAAGATGTGCAGGTTAGGGTGGATTGGCCATACTAAATTGTCCATAGCGTCCAGGGATGTGTAGGCTAGGTGGGTTAGCCATGGCAAATGCAGTGTTATAGGAATGGGGAAAGAGAAGGGTCTGGGTGGGATGCTGTTTGGAGGTTTGGTGTGGATTCGATGTGATGAGTGGCCTGCTTCCACACTGTGGCCACAGAGCTGCACTGAGGTTCTTCGCTAGATCTGAGCCAGCTGGTTTCAGAGGTCTCTGCTGCACACTGACCTTGGGAGATCCACGCAGCTAAAAACAATTTGAGAGGGAGTCTTGATCAGCCTCCTGCTGCCCTGTTGTGGGTGGTGATTTTGCGCGGCAACACCACATTCTTGTGTATGCGCATTCACTGCTCCGCCTAGTCATGGTGTTCACAATAAATGCAGCCTAGCAGAAAGTAATGGAAGTGTTCAATAGGTCTTGCAACATTGGTGGATAGACAGACAGAGCTGACATTTCCCATGAAGATCTATCATCAGAGCCAAAACCCAGAAATATAATAGGTCTTAAGCAGGTGAAACTGGTGAGACTAGGATAAAGAAGAAAAAGGTAGGACTTTGTTAGGAATGAAAGAAATGAGAGATTAAAGGACAAAAGAGTTGAGGTTGCAAGGCCAAAGGGAGTGGCAATGGGTAAGTAAAGAAACAATAGTTGTCTAGGGGAGATGTGAATAACAGAATAATGCAGAGCCACAACCAGAGAGAGAAAAAAAAATCAAAAGAGAAACCTAGACTAAAATCAAAATTTAGTTCAAAATTATGGTCTGAAATGGTCAAACTTAATGCTCAGTGGGAAGGCTATAAAGTGCCTAATTGAAAGAGAAGGTACTGTTCTCCCAGCTTCATTGGAACAGTGCAGCAGGCCAAGGATGGAGAGGTCAGTGTGATACCAAGATAGAATTTGAAATGAGAGGTCACTAGGCATTTTTGAGGTTATGCTTATGGATTGAATGGAATTGTTCTGCAAAGAGGCACCCAATGTTCATTTAGTCTCCCCAATGTGAATTAACATTACTAGCTTTATTTAGCATGAGAAAGTGAAAAGTTTACAAGTCACCATTTATGGCACCATCTTAGGGACACTGGTGACCAGGTACAGATTTGAGAGTACAAATTCTTCGGAAAGAAAATGATTAAATAAAGAAATGAAAAGTCCAGCATTACAGACCTTCAAAAGCACAAAAAAATTAGTAAGATAAAGAAATAAAAAGTTCACAATAACAGACCTTCCATGATAATATAGTAAAGGAAGGAAAAAGAAATTAAAAAGAGAGAATTTAAGACAGACAAGGGAATTTAAAGCATATTGCATTGTAAGAAATAAATGGAGTGCACTAAATTGAAGGAAACACATTGGTTCACGTGAAAGGAATGTTTGGGGTCTTGAATAAAAAATGATAGATGAAATGAACAAAGAAGGTGTTATATTTCTTATGCTTTCATGGAAAGGTCCCATGAAAAGCGTAGAGAATGATGGGAGTGATGGAAGAGTGGACCGCTGTGTCCCAGAGGGAATAGTCCTTTCAGAAAGAATGGGCGAGGAAGGTGTATGTGGTGGTGGCTTCATGCTGAAAGTGGCAGAAATAACTGAGGATGATGAATTGAATATGGTGGTTGGTAGAGTGAAAAGTGCGTACAAAGGGAACTTTATTACAGTTCTGGGAGAGAGGAGAAAGATGAAAGCAGAAGTGTGGGAAATGGAATAGATATGGTCAAGTGTCCTATCAGTCACAGTGGGGGAAATCTCCAGTTGTGAAAACAAGAAGACATATCAGAAGCACTGGCATGGAAGCTTACACCGTTGGAACAGATAAGACAGAGATTTTATTAAAAAGCAGTAGAATGAATTTAAGCTTTTGAGGAGGCAGAATAAGGAAATGTAGTTGAGGTAACTTTGGGAGTCAGTCAGTTTGTGTTGTATACATCATGATAACCAATCCTGAAGAAATGGAGTCAAATGACTTGAGGAAAGGAAGAGTCACCCACAAGTGGGTAAATTCTAATCAGCTGACAGAAACTCAGAGGATAACTGTTTCCTCGTGCATTCTCCATGGCAACACTTCTATCAATCACAGTCCATTTGCCAACCAATCAACACCACTTTCTCATGAAATAAAAATTGTTGTTCCCTTCAAGATTTGTTTTTTTTGTGAGTAATTGCAATATGAAAAATTTTTCTTTCTTGAACAACCTTCAGGTTCTATACAACCAAGCGGTTATTTCTATGATACACATATCCAGGGCATTCAAAGAGCATTATTTCAATAAAATCCACTATTCCATGTAACCAAAAGGCACATTTTGTGGTCCAACATCCAATCCTATTAAAGCTGCATTTCCTCAGCCTTATGACTAACACTAAAGCACTGGGGAAATTACAAAGGAGTAGAAGATTCAAAACTGAAAATAATGTTAGCTGCAGCCAGCATTTGGCTGGAAATTATAAAAAGTCTATGAAGGGTAGAGTAAAGCTCTCGACTATGTCAGGATTGGAATCAAAAGACTATTCTAGCCCAACATAACCTTGGTGAATGACCAAAAATACTGAATGAAGAAGTTGGAGTTATACACTCTCTCACTACTCTGGCCATGTTAGAAACTCTGAAGACACTTGTTTCCCCATATTCCTATCTCCTCGTAAAGGTCTGTGCAGTTCTCAGTGTATGCCGAGTGCCAGACTTTAACGTTAGAAAAGAACAGCATTCTCTATTGTTAGGGAGGAATTATCATTAAGATGATGTAACGTCCATGGCATGTAGGAGGTAACAACATCAGCATTCCTGTTGTGACCTTCAGCTGTCTGGTTTGTAAGCTCTAGAATTTTGTTCATAAACCTCTCTGACAATGTCTTCACCTTTCTCTTCTCTTTTAAGAAATTCTTTGAAATGTACCTCTTTGGCCAAGCATTT
Source organism: Ginglymostoma cirratum (assembly GCA_024137785.1). Lineage (NCBI taxonomy): Eukaryota > Metazoa > Chordata > Chondrichthyes > Orectolobiformes > Ginglymostomatidae > Ginglymostoma > Ginglymostoma cirratum. Next base: position 1,493,119 of record JAHRHZ010000070.1, on the reverse strand, counting down.
CCTTACCTTTCTTAATATCGCTTTCTTTTACTTGGTGTCAGCGTTTGACTGACAACTCTCTTCTGAAGCATCTGAGAACAATTTACTACCTTACCAGTGCTATAGAAATGTACGTTGTTGTTAACAGGGCTTTCAGTCAGATATATCATTTGAGATACTTCATTATATTGTATGATTCCCTTTCCCAACTGAATTGTCTCCCCTCCTTCATCCCTGAAGATGTAACGACCTACTTAGCCATGACCTTATCTGCCTCGAATGCCAGTGTTTGTAAATCATTTGATTGTGGGATGTATCATTCCACATAGGTTAACAGGGCACTTGCAAATTTATCCTTGCTCGCCCACTCAAATGGTGCTGAGGCTAACTCACTGTCTTGTCCTTACTGTTGCCATAGCCGTGATCAGCCAACGATGGAGTGAGTGGGGATGAAACTCAGTTTCTTTCCTGTTCTTTTTTGCTCCAGGCATCAGTGCTTCTAAACATTAGGACATGAGAACAAACTGCATCAGTGTTTGAAAGATTAATTCTTCACTCAGTATTTCTACTCAGAAGAATTCAAGACCATCAGCATTAAATAGAAACCAAAAGTTCTGGAGAAACTCAGTAGGTCTGGCAGTGTCTGTGGTAAGACCAATGGAGATCACAATTCCAGTCTTCTCTGTTTCTGTTTCCACAAATGCTGCCAGACGTGCTGAGTTCCTCCAGCACTTTTTGTTTTATTTCAGATCTCTAGTATCGGCAATAGAATCATAGAGTCATACAGCACAGAAACAGACCCTTCGGTCCAAACAGTCCATGCCGACCATAATCCCAAAGTAAACAAGTCCCACCTGCCTGTTCCTGGCCCGTATCCCTCCTAAACTTTCCTATTCATGTACTTATCCAAATGTTGTTTAAACGTTGTAATTGTGCCCAATTCCAACACTTCATCAGGAAGTTAATTCCACACGTGAACTACTCTGTGTAAAGAAGTTCCTCCCATGTCTTTTTAAAATCTCTCTCCTCTCATCAGTGTTTCCAAATTTAAACAACTTGTATTAATCCTCCAAAGCTAAACAGAAGCGTTTTCAAATAAAGTTTGACATTATTATTGTACAGTTCTGTGTACTGAAACAACCTTGTGATTCTGTAAACAATGCAATGAGATATTATGATAAGTGACTAGGCTTTAAAGAGCATCTCAAAGGAGGAGATAGAGGTATAGAGGCAGATGAGTTTAAGGAGGCAATTCAAGAGTTTTGGGTCAGTCAACATGGGCACAAAACCTGTGGTGGGCTGGGGGGAGGAAGGCAAATAAAGTGCAAGAACTTAAAATTGAAGCAGTGGAACGATCTTGAAGGACTGGAGGAGGTTAGGGAAATAAGAAGGGGCGAGGTTATGGAGAGATTTGGACATCCACAAGATCGGTACCCTTTGGTTGCAAATGAGCTACCTCTGTTACAATGACAAAGCAACGATATAAAGGGGTGTTTCATCCATAGGATAGCTTTCAACTGAAAAGTTTGACCTCACCTATTTTGGGAGAGGACCTTCAAACTAAACAGGGAGGTGTTAAAATTTCAAAGACAAGGTGCTGTGATAAGAGAGAAAAGAATTGTACATCAGTAATTGACACTGTGGAGACTGACAGCCCCCGGTATATATTGGAATGTTTTATTCGTTCCTATTACCTTTGTTTGTAAAACAGAAACCAATTTGAAAATGTAATTTGCAAGAAGAATGGACGTAGGTGGGAGTCTGGCAGTGTGGTTGAAACACTGACAGCCATAGCGAAAGCAGTCTCAGTCCTGACTGCTCCCAGGCTCCTGACAGGAAGGTGAAAATAAATTGCATATTCAATCACCTTGGGTTAATATAGCTCCTGCCACACACCACCTCAAAAAAACAAAAGCCCTTTTTTTTCACATTATACAGAATGCAGTGCGAAGAACTGAGAACTGAGTTAGTGACCAAATTGGAGTCATTAATTCTGGGCTAATGTGGGAATCATCTCTTACCAATTTCCGAGGATATGAGGGACCTCGGTAAAAGGTTCAGAGAGGGACAATGAGATAATGTAGTGCGACGTCTATTATGTACACGGTGTCTTTGGAGAAAGCTTAGGGGACACAGGTGTCATAAGGCCCATTATTTCTGCCTTTGTCATGTGTTATTGTAAATTAAAAGTAGCATGTTACACTCTACGGCTATTGGAAAGGAGGATTGTGATTGTTCCCACAGCAGAGAGGCAACTCCACTGTGTGTGAAATGTGACATTTAAAACAAAATTTGCAATTCCGCTGAGAAAACCTATTAATTCGCAAATTAAGATTTTTTTTTGCCTTTCTGATGGCGAACCAATTGAAAAAACAGAAAGAAAATAGCCTAAAGGATAAGTCGTATTCTCCGTCTCAGCAGAAGTCTATCTGTTTTCTGATGTGGCAGCAGAAACAGAATTCAGTTCTCCCATTGAGTGGCGTGTGTGGTCCATCAGATTTAATCCTTTAACATGGAGCATTGCACATTTTCCAGATAGACCTGTAATTGCAATTAGCCAGAGATCGTCACTCTGTGCTCAGCTTCCTTTGGTGCGAGTTTGAAAATATTGCTCTGTGGGGTCAAAGTTCTGGAAGGGTTTTGATGTCTGTGGAGTTGGGAGAGAGTAAATGTAACTTTGAGTTACCCACAGGGGAAAACGAATCACGTGGAGAATAATATTGGAATGACCTGCTTTATTCTGCCCTTCACTCCTTTCTTTACTTAGAGATGTTGGGCTCCCTCAGAATCTTCAAGGGTATTCCTTATGTTTCTGCTCAGGCTTTTCACTGTGGTATATTACCAAATTATTGGAAGTGACAAGAGTGATCAGTACACAGATTAGTTTAACTCTGAAATTAGCACCCACAATTTTCAATAACAAGTAACCAGAAATGTGGACAATGTCTCCTTTCCTTAATCCAATGATGCTCTGTGGATTTTTACTTATGAGTACACATTACTATTTACCTAATAAAAACCAAAAGAACTGCAGATGCTGTAAATCAGAAATGAAAAAAGAAGTTGCTGGAAAAACTCAGCAAGTCTGGCAGCATCTGTGAAGAGAAATCAGAGTTAACATTTCGGGTCTGGTCAGTTCTGAGGAAGCATCACTGGAAGTGAAATGTTAACTCTGATTTCTCTTTACAGATGCTGCCAGACCTGCTGAGCTTTTCCAGAAATTGACATAGAAACATAGAAGATAGGAGCAGGAGGAGGCTATTTGGCCCTTCAAGCCTGGTCCACCATTCATCACAATCATCACAATGATCGTCAAACTCAATAGCCCAATCCTGCTTTCTCTCCATAACCTTTGATCTCATTCACCCCAAGTGCCATATCTAGCCACCTCTTAAATATTTTCAATGTTTTGGCATCAACTACTTCCTGTAGTAATGAATTCACAGGCTCACCACTCTCTGGGTGAAAAAATGTCTCCATATCTGCATCCTAAATGGTCTACCCTGAATCCTCAGACTGTGACCCCTAGTTTTGGACACATCCACCATCGCAAACATCCTCTCTGCATCTACCTTGTCTGGTCCTGTTAGAATTTTACAAGTCTCTACGAGATCTCCCTCATTCGTCTGAACTCCAGCAAAAACAATCCCAACCTAGTCAATCTCTCCTCATACATCAGACCTGCCATCCCCGGAATCAGCCTGGTAAACCTTTGCTGCATTCCCTCGAGAGCCAGAGCATCTTTCCTCAGGAAAGGAGACCACAGCTGCACACAATATTCCAGGTGTGGTCTCACCAAGGCCCTGTATAACTGCAGTAACACATCCCTGCTCCTGTACTCAAAACCTCTCGCAATGAAGGCCAACATACCACTTGCCTTCTTTACCACCTGCTGCACCTGTATGCTTACCTTCAGCGACTGGTGCACAAGGACACCCAGGTCCCGCTGCACACTCCCCTCTCCCAGTTTACAGCCATCCAGGTAGTAATCTGCGTTCTTGTTTTTGCTTCCAAAGTGAATAACCTCACATTTATCCAAATGATACTGTATCTGCCATTGATTTGCCCACTCACCCAACCTGCTCAGATCATGCTGAAGGATCTCTGCATTGTCATCACAGTTCACCCTCCCACCCGACTTGGTATCATCTGCAAACTTGGAGATGTTACATTTTGTTCCGTCATCCAAATCATTAATACATATTGTGAATAGCTGGGGTCCCATCACCGATCCCTGTGGCACCCCTCTAGTTACTGCCTGACAATTTGTAAAGGACCCATTAATTCCTCCTCTTAGTTTCCTCTCCGCCAACCAGTTTTCTATCCATCTCAGTACATGTCCCCAATCCCATGTGCTTTAATCTTGCACAATATTCTCTTAGGTGGGACTTTGTCAAATGCTTTCTGAAAGTCTAAATATACTACATCGACTGGCTCCCCCTTGTCAATTCTACTCGTTACATTTTAATAGAATTCCAACAGATTTGTCAAGCATAATTTCCTTTTCATAAATCCATGCTGACTCTGTCTGATCCTGCCACTGCTTTCTCCGATATAAAATCCTTGATAATGTATTCCCCGCTACCGATGTTAGGCTTACTGGTCTATAATTCCCTGCTTTCTCTCTACCTCTCTTTTTGAATATTGGAGTGACATTAGCCACCCTCCAATATGGAGTGACTGTTCCAGAGTTTATAGAATCCTGGAAGACCAGCAAAGCATCCAGTATTTCTAGAGCCACTACCTGAAGTATTCTGGGATGTAGATTATCAGGCCCTAGGGATTTATCCGACTTCAATCCCATAATTTTCCCAGCACCATTTCTCTACTAATATTGATCTCCCTTTATTCTTCCCTCTCATGAAATCTTACATTCTCCCACATTTCTGGTATCTGATTAGTGTCCACTTCTGTGAAGACAGACCCAAAGTATGTACTCAGTTGGTCAGCCACTTCTTTGTCCCTTATTATACATTCCCCCATTTCTGTCTGTAGGGGACCTACATTTGTCCCTACCAATCTCTTTCCCTTCGTGTATCTATAGAAACTCATAGTGTCGGTCTTTATGTTCCCTGCAAGCTTACTTTTGTACTGTATTTTTCCCTTCTTAATCAATCCTTCGGTCCTTCTTTTCTGAATTCTAAACTTCTTCCAATCTTCAGACATATCATTTTTCTTGGCCAATTTATATGCTTCTTCCTTGGATCTCAAATTTCCTTTGTAAGCCATGAATTGGCCCTCTTACTCATTTTACTTTTGTGTCAGACAGGAATCAGTGGTTGTTGCAGTTACCTCATGCATTCCTTGGATGTTTGCCATTGTCTATCCACTGTCAACCCTTTAAGTAACTCTCTCCAATCAATGAAGGCCAACTCACACCTCATATCTTCATAGTCTCCATTATTAAGATTCACCCTAGTCTCCAAATCAACTACTTCACTCTCCATCTTGATAAAAAATTCTATTATGTTATGGTCTTTCATCCCTAAGGGGTCTCGCACAGCTAGATTGGCAATGATTCCCTTCTCTTTACACATGGCAATGATTCCCTTCTCTTTACACAGTACACAGTACCCAGTCTCAGATGGCCTGCTGTCTAGTTGGCTCTTCCACATTTGGTCAAGAAAAGCACTCCGTATACACCCTGGGAATTCCTCCTGTACGGCACTGGGGCTAATTTGATTTGCCTAATCTATGTGCAGATTAAAATCATCCATGATCACTGACATTCCCTTATCACATACATCTCTAATTTCCTGGTTAATGCCATTCCCAACACCTCTGCAGTTTTGGGGTCTATATACGACACCCTCTAATGCTTTTTGTCCCTTGGTATTTCTTAATACAGACTCCACATTGTCAGAGTTAATAACCTTTCTCACTATTGTGTTAATTTCTTCTTTGACCAGCAATGCCACTCCACCACCTTTTCCTTTTTGCTTGTCCTTCCTGAATGTTGAATACCCTGGGACATTCAGTTCCCATCCTTGGTCACCCTGCAGCCATGCCTCTGGAATTCAAATTATATTGTACCTGTTTATATTTATCCACTTTATTGCAAATGCTGTGCACATTAAGGCACAAAGCCTTTAAGCTCATCTTTTTAACATTGTTTGTCTCGCTCTTATTTTTCTCAATAGTTCTGTTTGAATTTTGTCCTTGGTTTCTCTGCCTATCATTTTTCTTGATCCCTTTTCTATCCTGTTGTTTTTGTCCTTGCTCCCTCCTTCTCTGACTCCTTACATAGGTTCCAAGCCCCCTGGCATATTGGTTTAAACGCTCCTCCTCGGACATCAGTCCCAGTCCTGCCCACGTGTAACCCACCCAATTTGTACAGGTCCCACCTCGCCCAGAACCAGCCCCAATGCCCCAAGAATCTGAAACCCTACCCATGACACCATCTTCTCAGTCACGTATTCATCTGATGTATCCTGTTATTTCTCCTCTGACTAGCACGTTACACCGGTAGTAATCCTGAGATCACTACCTTTGAGGTCCAATTTTTCAACTTTCTTCCTAGCTCCCTGTATTCTGCTTTTAGGACGTCATCCCTTTCTATGTCATTTGTACCAATGTGTGCCACGACCACTGGCTGTTCACCCTTCCCCTGCAGAATATCCTGTACCCATTCTGAAACATCCTTGACCCTTCCACCAGGGAGACAACATACCATCCTGGAGTCTCGTTTTCGACCACAGAACCCTCTTTCTATTTCCCTTACAGTTGAGACCCCTATAACTATTGCCCTGGCACACTTTTTACCTCTCCCCTCTGCAGCAGAACCAACCATGGTGCATTGAATTTGGCTGCTCCTGCTTTTCCCTGAGAGGTCATTCCCGTCAACAGTATCCAAAACGGTATAAGTGTTTTGCAGGGGAATGGCC
>JAHRHZ010000070.1:1456331-1485856 GCA_024137785.1 Ginglymostoma cirratum | reverse complement strand
ATTTCTGATGAAGGGTCCGGCCCGAAACGTCAAGCTTTCCTGCTCCTATGATGCTGCTTGGCCTGCTGTGTTCATCCAGCTCCACACCTTGTTATCCTTGATTTCTGGGATAGTCAGAGTGTCCTATGTGGGCACTGGGCTTGTACTTTGTAGAGTTGAAGAGAATGAGAGTTAATCTGTGTGAAACGTACAGAATTCTTACAGGGATGGCACAGTGGCTAGCATTGCTGCCACACAACACAACGGACCTGGTTTGATTCCACCCTTGGGCGACTGTCTGTTTGGAGTTTGCACCGTGTCTGTGTGGGTTTCCACCAGGTTTCCTCCCAAGGTCCAAAGATGTGCAGGTTAGGTGAATTGGCCATGCTAAATTGCCTATAATGTTCACAGATGTGCAGGTTAGATGTGTTAGCCATGGGAAATGCAGGGTTATGAGGAAAGCGTAGGAGGATGGTTCTGGGTGGGATGCTCTTTGGAGGGTACGTGGGGACTTATTGGGCCAAACGACCTGTTTCCTCACTGTAGGGATTCTCTGACTCACCAAGGCAGGAAGCATATTACCCTGGCTGAACAATCTAGGAGCAGGAGACATATTCTCTGAGCAGCCCTTTTAGGCTTGAGATGAGGAGGAGTTTCAAACATGAACTAGTTGAAATGCAAAGAAAGCTAGAGGGGCTGAGTGTTGCTATATATAGAGTAAAACATTGCACTGTATCTGCTCTTATATCGTGTGGGTTAAATGTAAAGTGGAACATTCTCCAGAGAGAAGGACTCCAGGGTAAGGTATTGGCAGAAATTTAATCCCAGTCTACAAAAACAGCCACCGATATTGAAGCAACTTTCTATTCTTACCTCCTTTCAGTGAAATGGATAGCTCAGTGGTTATTTATCTCAGACTACTGAGACCTCAGTCCTGACGCCTCTCACTGGCTGCATATATGGGGCTTGAGATGTCCAAGGAGAGAAGACATTCACCAAATCAGCAGATAATGATTTGAAATAACGTCGTAGAAGAGATGAAAAGAGCCTCACTCCATGCCTGTCACTATTCTGTAGAAACTGAGTGAACAATGCTCTTGTTGGTTGTGGCAGCTTATTTACTGTGGAAGGCATCACACTCCTCACACAATTCACACTTTCCAGGTGGGATATAAGCTGGCTGTCAGGAACAGGATTACTGACTCGTGTTTCTCCTCCCATGACCTGTTGATACTGGGACAAGTTGTTCGAGCCTTTCCCTCAGTTGTCAGAGATCAGCACAAAATGGGACGGCATGGTGGCTCAGTGGCTAGCACTGCCGCCTCACAGCAGCAGGGACCCAGATATGATTCCATCCTCGGGTGACTGTCTGTGCTCCCTGTGTCTGCATGGGTTTCCTCCAGGTGCTCCAGTTTCCTCCCACACTCCAGGGAAGCGCTGGTTAGATGGATTGGCCATGCTAAATTTCCCATAGTGTCGAGGGATGTGCAGGCTACATGGATTTAGCCATGAGAAATTCAAGGTTACAGGGATAGGGTAGGGGGTGTGCCTGCTCTTTGGAGGGACTCAGTGGGCCGAATGGCCTGTTTCCACACTGTAGGGATTCTATTCTATGAAAGTAAGGATTGAGGCTGGGAATTTCCCATTCCATTTTTCAAGTGCAGTTGGCCTGATACGATAAAGCTTGTTTTTCCATGACAATGTGGTAGCAAATGTTTTGCTGCTGACACTCCCAGATCCAAGAGAGTCTTCCCACAGAACGGACTGAATTGCTGGATGCTTCTCCTGCCTATTGCATCTCTGTGCCCACAAGGATGAAAATACAAATGTAAGAAATTGATATTGTTCGGTGCTGTTTCACTAAATAGTAAAGGAATGTAGCAGTTCCTCCCAGCTATAAATGCCACACCTCATTAACCCTCAAGTGGCACTTGTGCAATAGGCTCGATAGATTGAAATTGCTAGTCGTAGATGTCTGGTTGCAGAGGATGCATATAGTACCCAGACTGTTCTGCATTCTACTCTGCAATATACCTCGCCACTAAGTCGCTTAAGGCCAGGGACACTGGAGTGGAACAATCACTGAGAGACTTGAAAATTTGAATCAGACCCATAGAGTCAGATGTGTATCACTTTAGTGCTAGGTGTTATTATCTCAGTATCCATTTCAGACAGGGCTATGTTCGTCTCACTGTGAAGGAGCCACGGTTTGTTTAAATACTGTGATGCATTTAAGAGAATGGTAGGATAATTTTACATCAGGGATCAGGCTGACTGCCCTTCTCAACCATTTAGAGTGTACTTAAGGAAACCTCATATGAACAATTGGGCTCTTAAAGGGTTTGAGGGATATTTTGCTGTTTCCTTTGCTTTCCAGTTTTACAGCGTGTTTATGTGGAATACAAAGCAGCAACGACTTATGTTGAGTTTGGACTTTTACAGCAAACTGAAATCAGGAGGGCGATGGTATTATCGCTGGACTGTTGACTCAGGGACCCAGTAATGTTCTGGGGTCCCGGGTTCAAATCCTGCCACTGCAGATGGTAGAATCTGAATTCAAGAGTTTAATAATGACCATGAATCGATTGTCAGAAAAACCCATCTGGTTCACTAATGTCCTTTTGGGAAGGAAACTGCCATCCTTACCTGGTCTGGCCTACATGTGACTCCAGGCCCAAGGCAATGTGGTTGACGCTGAACTGCCCTTTGAGAAATTAGGGATGGGCAATGAATGCTGGCCCGGACAGTGACACCCACATCCCATAAATTAATTAAAATCCCTGGTTCAATCTAAGTTCATGGATACAGTCCTTAATTGATCAGACCTCATTGGTTAGGATGCCATAAAATTTGGGACTCAGGGTTTGAGTGTCCTGGTCCCTTTGACTGTACTGTTTACACATATAGTGCGCTGCATTCAGGATTCTGGCTAATATAACAGTCACAATTATTTGACTCTGTGAAGTTCCAGAAAAGATACAAATTTACACACCCAGCAGTGACATAGTGGTAATAAAACTGGACTAATAATCTCAAGCCCTGGGTGTTCAAATCCCGTCAAGTCAGATGGTGAATTTGACTTCAATTAAAAATTCTGGAATGAAAAGCTAACCAAATGGTAACCCATTGCCAGAAAGTTCATTTATGGCCTTCAGGGGAGGAAATTCGACATGCTGATCTGGTCTTGTCCATGTGTCACATGTTGACTCTTAATTACCCTCTGAAATGGTCCAGCAAACCACTCAGTTCTATCAAACTGCGACAAAGACTGAGCGAAGGAGTTAATTTGGATAGACTACCGACCATTAATATAGGCACCAGAAATAACAACCCTGTGAAGTCGTCCTTACTGAGGGTATATACTTGGACACCTGAGATATCAGTGTCACAGTTTAGTAAAACAACGGCCTGAACTAGTAGCGATCACTTACAATGTCACTAACACTGCTGTCATCATTTCTGGTATGACCTGACACAGTGGTGTACAGTGGAAAGGAGTTACCTTGACTCCTTGCCTCACGAATCCACACAGAATCAGGTCAAACATGAGTAAGGAAGCCTCGGGCTGATTGCCAAACATCACCGCCAGCACGTATTGCTGCAAGAACTCAGCAGGTCTTGTCGCATCTGTGGAGAGAAAGCAGAGTTAATGTTTTGGGTCTAGTGACCCTTCTTCAGAATATTGCAGGAAATATCTGATAGGCTGGGTCTGTGGTAGGTGGTGCAGGCACCACCAAGGGGAAGAAATGCATTTGAGTTCTTCTTTAGCAGTCCATGTGCCACAGATGTACTTACCAACAGTGGGGTGATCCCTGCACAGTCATTGTGCAGATAATGTCCCTTATTCAGATGAAGATATCCTCCATTGTGTTGTGTGGTACTTTCACAATGTTAAATGGGTTGGACTTTGAATGGATCCAGCAACTCAAACTTGGGTAACCATGAGGCACTGAGGGCCATTATCAGCGGCAGAATTGTCCTCCAGCACAATCAGACCATCCCAAGATGGCGGTGAAGTAGCAGGGCTGCACGCATGCTCTTACCTGGGGCTCATCTGCTCTCATCGGTTTTCTTTTTTTCTTTACACGTGTGCTCTTTTTCTTCTTTTTTCCTTTTCTTTGGTGGTTAGTGGGCAGTATCAGTGCAGCATTGAAAGCGGGCCATGCATGGGTTGGCGGGAGTTGAATGTGGCTCCTCCTAACGTTTGGGGCTGGTGGCAGCGCCAAGAACTCCTAGTTGCAGGAGGCCCAGAGCGAGGACTCCTAGTTATTGGCAAGATGGCAGTGGAGCCGAAGACTCCTGGTTGATGGGCGAGTGTGGATTCAGCATGGGACTCTGCAGTGGCATTGGCATTTGTGCCCAGTGGTGAAGAGATGGTGCCTAAAGAGTGGTGACTCCTACACTGGTGGGTCTGGTAAGGTGGCGGTGAGGGGAGGTGGCAGCACAGTTGTTGTTTGTGAGGTGGCTCAGGACTCATGGTGGGAGATGGCAGAAAGAAGATAGACTCTCTTTCAGTTACAAGAATAGGGATTGGTGCTGAAGCTCAGCAGGTCTTGCAGCACCTATGAAGAGAAATCAGAGTTAACATTTCAGGTCCCCCGTCACATCTTTTTTACTCATTTTGTTATAAGATCAAAGAGTCATACAGCAAGGAAACAGACCCTTCGGCCCAATCAATCCATGCCGACCATAGTCCCAAACTAAACTAGTCTTACCCGCCAGCTCCTGGCCCATATTCCACCAAACCTTTCCTATTTCATGTACTTATCCAAATGTCACTTCAACGCCGTAATTGTACTAGCATCCACCACTCCCTCAGGAAGTTCATTCCACATGTGAACCACCCTCTGTGTAAACAATTTGCCTCAGATGTCTTTTTAAAATCTCTCTCCTCTCACCTTAAAAATGTGCTCCCCTAGTATTGAAATCCCCCATCCTAGGGAAAAGAAAACCACCATTAACTCTATGGCGCCAGACTGTGGCAACATTTGAAGCTTTTCACTGTATTTTCCTGCATTGTTCACTGTAAAATGCAAGGAGCAATCAATCATTCAATTCAATTCAACTCAATCTGCAACCTCATGACATTACATTCTACTATTACCATCAGACTGAAAGATCAACTCTGGTTCGATGAAGAGTGCAGGAGGGTAGATTAGGGACAACGCCAGGCACTCCTGAAAATGAGGTGTCCCCCTGGTGAAGCCAAAAACACAGGACTACGTGCATACCAAAGAGTGGATGCAACATGCAATAGACTGTGCTCAACAATCCCACAACCAATGGATCCAATCTAAGATCTGCTGGCCAGCTACATCCAGCTGCGTATACTGGTGGGCACTTAGACAACTTAGAGGGTTGAAGGTGCCGCAATGTTCCCCCTCCTCAATGATGTGAGAATCCAGTATAATTGGGCAAAAAAACAAGTCTGAAGGATTTGCATCTATCTTCAGATAGAAGGACCAAACAGATGATCCATTTTGACCTGCTCCTGAGACCCATGACATCACAGAAGCCAGTCTTCAGCCAATTAGATTCACTCCACGTGATAAGAAGAAACAGCTGAAGACATGGATACTGTAAATCTATGGACCTTCACAGCATTTGGCAATAGTACTGAAGAGTTATGCTGTAGAACTAGCTGCATCCCTAGCCTAGCTATTCCCCTGCACTCCAAGACTGGCATCTACCCGACAATTTCCCAAGTGTGTCCTGTCTACAAAAAGCAGGATAAATCCAACCCAGCCTGTTATTGCTTGATCAGTACTCCTGAACATCAGTGAAGTGATTGAATGGGTATTTGAAAATGCTATCAAGCAGCAGTCGTAAAGGAATAACCTGCTCACTGATACTCAGTTTAGGTACTGCCAGGACCACTCAGCACCTGCCCTTAAATACAGCCTGAACAAAAGGGCTGAACTCCAGAGGTGAGATGAAAGTGACAGTCCTTGGTAGTATCCTTGGACTGAGTAGGGTGTCAAGGAATCCTGGTAAACTGGAGTTAATAGGAATTAAGCAGAAAGCTGGTGGGAGTCATTCTTAGCACAAAGGAAGTTGGCTGTGGTTGTTGGCAGTGGATACGTGGGAACACCACTACCTGAAAGTTCCCCACCATCCTGACTTGGAAAAATATTGCCGCTCCTTTTGTGTTGCTGGATTAAAATCCTGGAACTCTCCTATCAGCATGCTGGGCCGACCTATGCTTCAAGGACAGCAGCAGTTGAAGGAGGCCATTCATCACCACCTTCCCCAGGGCAATTAGGGATGGGCAATAAATACTGTCCTAATTAGCGATAAAAACATCCCCATGAATGAATTTAAAAATATACTGATCTCTGTAATACAGCTTTCTACACAGTGTTATGTCGTCTTATACGGCATCACGTCATCAACGTACACCTCCTTGTTATACTGCAATCCCAAGGCGATTTAACAGGAGTGTAGTAAAAAGAAGCAAAAATAGCCAAACAATATGGCTTTAATTTGGTGCACTTATGGGACTTGAACAGAATAGGAATTGTTCAAAGACTGAACACGAGGAAGTTAAAAAGTAGACTCACAAACTTTGCTGCAAGTTAAGTCAAGGGGACGTTATTGAGTAAAGGAGTACGCGTGTCTTACTGCAATTGTATAGAGCCTTGGCAAGATTACACCGAGAATATTGTGCAGTTTTGGTCTCCTTATCTAAGGAAGAACATAATTGCCATAAAAAGCGTGCAATGGAGGTTCATTAGATTAATCCCTGGGATGACCAATTTTTTTATGAGGAGAGATTGAGGAGATGGGGCCTGTATTCTCTGAAGTTTCGAAGAGTGAAAGTGGTCTCGTTGAAACTTACAAAATTCTTACGGGGTGAATGTGTGTGAGCGTGTATGAATGATATTTCCTATGAGTACTGAGCCTAAAACTCAAGGGCACAGTGTGCAAAGAAAGGACTTAGAAAAGGAGGAATCTCTTCACTTAGACGGTATTGAACTTTTAGAATCCTGCACCCCAGAAGGCTGTGGAGACTTACTCATTGACTAGGTTCAAGACAGAGATCAATAGACATCTGGATACTAATATTATCAAGAGGTTGGTGGATAGTGTGGAAAAGTGACATTGAGATGATCAGCCATGATCTAATTGAATAACAAAGCAACCTCAATAAGCTTAATGGCCTACTCCTGCTGCTATGTTCCTATTCTTCAGAAGCACTGCAATAATATTTCTTAGCTGAAGTGGTGCGAGTCTGAAAAAGGCAGATCTGAATACTGACACATTATCAAACCACCCACCGCAGCTGCAAGCTCCAACATCCCCATGTGTGGACTTGCTGTTAGCTGAGGTGGTAGTGTTGAGATTGGACAATCTGACCTTCTCCCTCAATGTGTTTGCCGTGTTTTGTTCCAGACGGATGTAGGCATCAGCTACAGTATCAGTCTTTTGGTGGTCAATGTGTGCATCAAACAGGTATCATTTTCATTGGTCATCATTTTCATCACTGAGCATAGTGGCGTCAAGAACTGAGTACCTCTCGGGAGTTGTTCCTGGTGAGGCTTTGGAAGGGGTAGATGTTTTAAAATATTACTGTACATCTTGTGCAATTAATGTGTGTGTATAGTACAGTCTGGGCCCTCGCCAAGTTCAAGAGGGAAAGTAACATCCACTGATAATTCACCAACTAACTCGATTTAGTACTGATAATGATAGTGTCTGACAATTCAGGATGGAGTAATAGTGGCAGTTTAAATCCGTCACTATTAGTAATAGTGACTGACAATTCTAGACAGATAGTAATAGCAACTGATTCAATTCAGTGAGGAGAGTAATAACGATTGACAATTCAAGACAGATAGTAATAATGTTAAATTAAATTCAGCGTGGATAGTAATACCAACAGACAAATGAGTACAAATAGTAACTGTGTCTGATTCAATTCAGGACAATATGATTTTTCTTACCTCCCAGTCCATAGTCCACAGATGTCTGGGTCAACTGTAACATACTCACTGCTAGTCTGTCTGAGATTGGACAAATTGTCTCAAACCAGGAATACACCTTGGGTATTTTGTGGTTGTTGAGGCTTTGAAACATGCCAGGTTTTTATTGAGTGAGATTGGCTGGAGATGAAACCACTTCACACTTTCATATGAAAGACATCAGGAACCTTTCCAACACACAGTAACATTAGAGTGGAGTGGCTACACTGATTAAGGAGTCACTTGAGATGTGAGATCTGTTTCTGCCAGCACAGAGATGGTTAAAGAAGATACTTAATGGTGTTTTTTTAAAAATAATAAATCATGAGATGAGTAATGAGATGTTCTGGCTGAGGAGTGCGTGTGGGAGATCATTGATTTAATATTGTTATTAAGGGAGAAGTGAGGAGCAATTGTATTCACACTGAGATTGTTTAAACTTGTTGAGCTGGCTTACACAGGGTTTCAAGCTAAAGCACTGTGAAGAGATATGATAGTTTACATAACACATGGAATTGCACACTTAATAGAGATAAATATGCACATTATTATGGAAGCAGTGTTATCAGTTATATTGTAAAAATAATTGACTCTCCAGATATATAATTATGTTACGTTATGGCGATTGTAAAATTTATACATGAAAATACCATATGGGTATGCTATGGTGTGAAGGTGTGTGTGAATTGACATATATTTATATACAATATAGGCCGAAGGAAAGAAAAAAAAATCAACATTTATTATGGTAAGAAATGGCACGCACTGTATATACATTAAGGAGAAAGATACATCAACATTTTAACATTTTTAAAGATCAGTTGATGATTTCAGCACTATTACATATTACATATATGCATATCACTGTTACATAGAAAACTAAGTTTAACTAACTAACTTTTAGGTATTATAATCAATCAGGAGCTTGTAGTTCTCTTTGGAAGTATACAAACACTATATCTCTCCGAGTGTGTATAAACAATGAGCTGGTCCTAGGGTGTGCAAACACCGTGACCCTCCTACTGTGTGGAAAGGCTCGGATACTTTTAGTGTGTACAGGCTCTGCAGTGGTCCTGGGTTCGTCCTAATGCACGCAAAGATTGTGACTGCCCTAGTATGTACAAACACTCAGTTCCTCCCAGTGCTTACAAACACAGGGGAAGTCCTGGTGTAATAAAAATGATATTAATAAATTATTAATATTTATGATCATCATAAACAAGAATATGAAATCTGTCCAAACATTGAGATCACCCGAGTGTTTAAAAACTGTTCTAGCATCTATTCTAGCATGGTCCAGCATTATGACTGTTCTTGTGTATGCAAAGACTGAGGCCATCCAAGATGAAAAAATATTGAGACTGTCTAATAGATAAAGTGTATACAAACATTGCAACTGTGCAAGTGTTTAAAAACACAGAGACAGTCCAAGTGTGTACAAGTATTTAGACAAACACATGCTGAGTCCAACCATGCAGTAAGCTGATATTTACACAACTTCAGTGGTCTGTACTATCCTGGTGCCCACTCCATGCATATCCTTGAAAATGAAGACAACGATCTGCCTGCTCCACCACTTTGAAGTTGGACTAGGAATCAGCGTGTTAGTCATCGATGAACAGCAGGCACGAGGGCAATACAGGGCACAGAGACACAATAACATATGCCCCCGAGGGGAATGAATGGCCGCCAGCACATGAATAGTGAGGAGGAACTGATTGACGGTATCTGCTGCATTAGGTCCTTTGGATAATGTTGGCTGCAATGATGTTCACAGAGTTGCCCTTTCCTCTGTTATCTGGTTTTCACACATTAGGCAATGGCAGCACCAAAATTTAATTAATGGCAATATTTCATTGACGTGATTGTGTACCTCTGACTGTTCTAATGGCTGAAATATTCACTCCCTATGGGGTAGATGACAATAATAACTATATGTGAATAGTTGGGCTGTATCATCAATAATGTCAGACTACATGGGACATTGAACTGGGTTCTGGTGAATTCCCGATCTACCATACGTCTGTGTCTAGTGTAAGTACTAAATAAAGGTCCAGCAGGTTGTTTGAGCATGATATTCAGTCCTGGTCTAATATATCTGAAACCTGATCTTGATTGTTATACATGGTGGTATGCTGTCAGTGAGCTGTTTGCAAGGGGCCCCAGCCAATGCTGATGAAAGCAGGAAAATATGAAGCCTTCAGCTTCCACAACACACCAAAGCATCCAGAATCCAGTTGTGACAGTAGTGGATGTAAAAAGATGTAAATACACAGGAAGCTGATTAGAGTAGGTCTGCAAAAGTTATACCTACAATAGGATGTGAGACAACAAGCACGGGGCTGGATGAGCACAGCAGGCCAAGCAGCATCACAGGAGCAGGAAAACTTGACGTTTCGGGCCTAAACCCACCTACAATAGGATGTGTTGCCTTAAGAAGAAATGTTGGACAGGCTAGGCTTGTAAACACTGGAGTTCGGAAATGTAAGAGCTGACATGATTGAAACATATGAGATCCTGATAGGTCATGACAGGGTGGATGTTTCCACTTGCTGGTGAATCCAAAAATAGGAATCACTGTTTCAGAGCAAGGGGTTTGTCCATTTCAGGTGCTGGGGCAATATTTTTTCTGTCAGAGGATCAGGAATCTTTCTCAAAAGGTGATGGAAGCAAAGACCTTGAATGTTTCGTAAGGCACAGGTAGATAGATTCTTGATAAGTGAGGTTGTGGGTGGGGGGTAGTGGTGAAAGTTTATCATGAGCAGGCAGGAATGAATAGCAGAGCAAGTTCCAGGGGCTGAAAAGCTTACACTTACTCCCAACTTGTCTGTCAGTGTGTATGTTTGTATGAGCCAATGCTCCCTCTGGATCCATTGCTCCCACTGCTGTTGCAGACAGTGTGGGCTCAAAGAAGCATAGATCCTGTTCAAAAGGTTTAGCTGTTCTTACTGCATGACTAAGACAGTACAGCTCATTGAAGTCCAAAGACACGGTACTATTAATGCCTTTTCTGCAGCAAGTCATGTATATGGCGTGCCAATTTGCTCCTGCCATTCAAACACAAGACATGAAATGCAGTTGGCGTTTTATTTATTTGTCCATTTCCAGAAAGTCCTCTGCCTTTATTCGATGGTAGTGTTATGGTAAGACCTCAGTGAGGTTCCCCAAGTTATTACAATGCCAGAGGGGATACTCCAAATTGTTTCTTTATTCACCTTTTGGTTGGTTGTAATAAGATTAATCTACAAAAGCTCCTCTCTGTTGAGAATATCTTTCCCGCAAACCTAAATGAATTCATGTTTTAAAGGTGCCAATTTAACTAGGCTTCCTTGAGTTAAAAAAAAGTGACTTTGAGTTCCTAAACATGAGAAGAAATAATATTGCAACACACATTCACACAGGTTAGAAATGAAAAATGAGTCCAAAAACAGTTAAAAGATACACATTTCTGCCTCGAGATCATTTGTGAAGTGTGAAACATTGATAAGTCAAACTGTTGATTTCAGGATTCGTGGCTTTACAGACTAGTTGGAATCCTTTTGACCTGTTTGATTTTGCCTGGTTTACAGGCTGCTGGCTTGTAGCTCTCAGAGCAAGATGCTCCTTTGCCTGCAATGCTGGGAAGATTAGTGGATGGTTCTGTGACTGTGACCTTTATAGAAAACTCATGCCAAATTCAGTCTAACACACGAGTACCTCAGGTCACTGGTGCACTTTCTTCCACGAGCACCCATAGACCAATGTTGGTTGGATTTTAACCCCTGTTCTCATGTACTCTTGAAATGAGAAGACACAAAATATGTCCCACACTCAAACAGCCATCCCTTTTTTTCATCATGTTCACAATGTGAGAAAACAGTCAGGAGATTTTTCTTTCCATTTAAGTCTGTTGAAGCTTTTATAACACCTTATCAGGTGTGACTTTCCATGACCTCTCTCTTTCCAGACAGCCACTGAATTTACATGTGCAGTCATTTGTTTGGCTGTAGCAGTCCTCTCTTAAAAAATAAATCTTGGAATAAAGGTTCAATCAGTCCTTAGGTATCTAAGGTTATGATGGTGTGGTTTTGCCATCATGATCGATTTGTCAGATTTTCTCTCTGAGCAGAATGAAGGTATTTTTTCCCCAATAATACCACGTGTACACTTGCTTTACAAGCAGATTAGACTAAAGGTCCTTATGCCATAGTGATGTTAGGAAATATTCTAAATGCCTGTGCATCAAATACCGTGAAAGCTATGTCTAAGGTAGCAGCATCCTTGCTATCTGTCAGAGGATTGTGGGTTCAAAAACCTAACCAGAGTCTTGAGTAGATCTCTTAAACTGGCACATATGGCCAGATGATGCAGGAGCAGAAGTGGGCCATTCAGCCCATCAAGTCTACTTCACCATTCAATCAGATCATGGCTGATCTGAAAATCCTCAACTCCAATTTCCTGCCTTTTCTCCATAACCCATAGTGTTTTTACCTATTATAACTGCAGTGTTCTGCCTTGTCAGAGATATCTTCAGGATGAAATGTTTAACTGGGAGCTTGTCTGCCCTGAGAGATGATAGGGTAGGCAGTGGTCTAATGGTACAATCGCTAGACTGACCAGGGTTCAAATCCCACCATAGCAGATGGTGGAATTGGAATTCAATAATAACCTGGAAATGAGATGACCATGAAATCATTGTTGATTGGGAGGAAAAATCCATCTGGTTCACTAATGTCCTTTAGGGAAGGAGATCTGCTGTCCTTACCTGGTATGGCCTACATGTGACTCCAGACCCACAGCAATGTAGTTGACTTTTAACTGCCCTCTGAGCAATTAGGAATTGACAATAAATGCTGTCTAGCCAGCGACACCCACATCCCTTGGAAAAAAGGATCTCACAGCATGTACACAGGGTGATTACAGAACACCAATGATCACTATCTCATTGCCCTTTTTGGGACCTTACTGTGTGCAAATTGGATTCTGAAATTTCCTAACTGATAACAGTGACCATATTTCATTGACTGGAATGCTGTTAAATGTATTGGGATATCCACAGGACTGTAGAAAAGTTACAGCACAAAAAGAGGACATTCAAGCCGGCCCGTCTTAATTCCCCTTAAAGCACCTGGTCCATAGTTTTGTAGGTGACACCAATTCAGGTTTATCTTAAATAAGATGTGGCTATCTGCCTCAATCACTAAACTGGGCAGAAGATTCCACATCCCCTGATAACCTCGCTAATCCTTCTCCCAAACACCTTAAATCTGTGCTCCCTGGTCATTGACCTTTCTGCTAACAGAAACAGGTCTTCCTTGTCTACTCTGTCCAAATCAGTCATTATATTTTAGCCCTTGATTAAGTCACCCGTCAGGCTCCTTTAGTGTAAGGAAAACAATCCTACTCTAACCAATCATTCGTCATTGCTGACATTTTCAAGTCTCAGCAATGTTCTTGTAAATCTACACTGTATTCTCTCTCATCATTATTTCTTTCTGATAATGTTCAGGCCAGAACTGTACACAAGGCCCTACCTGTGGCCTAATCAGCACCTTATGCCCTTGGGCCATGATAAGCACCATGTAGATTCAATTTCTTTGTATCATAGCGTTGTCCTATCCATGTTCTTGAGTGCAAGTTATTACATAAAACAAAGCTCTGACATGTTTTGGCAGCCTCCTGCCAAGCAGGCTGGCATATGCTCTTGGAACCCGCTGAACTGACTTTAAAAAAGTCTCAATCCGTTACAGAAAAACAGCGACGACAGCGACACCAACTTGCATTTAAATAGTGCATTTACACAGCAAAATGTCCCAATTGTACAAGTAGAGACAGACGATTAACTGAAATGCCGTGCGCTGAACAGCCATGCCGCAGTTATTGCTGAATTCTGCTTCCTGGCGCTGTTACATATAAAAGCCAGGTGGGTTCTGAGCTGGTGATGAAGTGTGAAATGGTCAATATCAGAGGCAAATTGGGATTATCCAGATCTCTAGTGTGACATAAGGATACTCCCTATGGAAAAGTGGGGCTTCACACAAATAAACATGACCATTGATCTTTGGAAATAGGGATGTTAATCAAAAGCAGAAACCTTTCTGATTTGTATTTAATCCAGGGAATCACATATGCTAAACATAGGAAAGTCAAAGAACCTTTTTTTGAGTAGAATAATAATAAAATCTCTTCTTATTAAAAGAAATAGCAAACGTTGCATTTAATCTTGGGAATTATATGACATGTACATCCTACATGAATTGCTTGGATTATTTTTATTCCTGTTGTAGATGTGGAAAGGATGTTTCCTTATGTGGGACAACGTAGATTGAGAGGTCACAGTTTTAGGTGAAGGGGAAACAGATTTAAAATAGAGTTGAGAAGAAATTACAGTGTGTGGTGGATGCTAGGACATTGAGTAACTTCAAGGAGGAAATAGATTTTTAATGAGTAGGGGTTATGGCGAAAAGGCAGGGAAGTGGAGCTGAGGCCAAGAACACATCAGCCAAGATTGTATTAAATAGTGGAGTAGTGTTGAGGGCTGAATTGCCTACTTCTGCCTAGTTCCTATGTTCTGGGGATGTGGGCATCTCTGGCCGGGCCAGCAACCATTGTCCTCCTACTGTTGCCCTTGAGAAGATGATTATGAGCCACCTTTGTGCATTGTTGCAGCCCTTGGTGTACAGGGACACTCATGGTGCTGTGAGGGAGAGGGGTCTAAGATTTCCCCAAAGGACATTATTGAGTTAGCCAATTGAGATTTTTACAACTCGATAGTTTCATGCTGTGCTAGCTTTGTATTTCCTGATTTTGAAAAATAAATTGAATCCAAACTCACAAAAAGCAGAATATTTGAACTCATTTCCCTGGATTGTAATTCAGGTTGTGAATTATAAGTCTAGGAGATGGCAGTATGCTGTCATAATGAATGGGACCAACTGATGGCTATAAGATCACAAGACCTCAAGTGTAAGTCCGTTTGAGGCAGATAGGACTTGAATTGCGTAGCGTCCCATTCGACCCATCGACTCCATTCCGGGCCTCTGAAAAGCATTCCCCCCCCGACCCCCCCAACTACCCTATCCCTGTAATACTGAATTTCCCATGCCAATTCACCAATGCACATCTTTGGACTGTGGGAGGGAATTGGAGTACCCAGAGGAAACCCACACATTCACAGGGAGAATGTGCAGACTCCACACAGACAGTTGCCTGAGGCTCCTAGTGTTGCGAGGCCGCAGTACTAACCACTGTGCCACCATGCCACACCAATCTAGGGCCTTCTAACTTAGTGGTGCAAACGCTACCACTTCATCACAAGAAAACAATGAATATGCAAGCATGAATTTTAAATGTTTTATACTAATGAGCTGATCAGACAACTCGGGTCCAGTTTGGAAGGTATCGACTAACTAAAAAAACGATCTGATCAAACTAAAATGTGTTGTTTCCATCAATTCTACCCTGATTATCTATAGTCTGTCGGCATATAACAAGATTCAGTGCTCCCTTAGCTATGTTAAAACTTGCAAGGAACAATAGAAATCCTAAATTCAGGTCTGAGAAATAAAGTCATTCTTAGGAAATAGGTTTTGAAACTCAATCTCAAATTCTCTTCATCTGTTCATATTATTTTGGACAGATATTTTTAAAAATGTATTTAGTCAGTGTCTAGCTTGGCTAAGCATGATTGTTGCTAAGTTGGAAATTGTAGCTTAAGGCGTCACTACCAAATCGTTGTACATTATCTAGGTTAACACTTCAGTGCTTTACATTGTTAGAGGTCCTGTCTTTCACTTGCACTTTTAACTCAAGATATTTGCTCGTTTGGTAAATGGAGGAAGATCCTCTTGTACTTTTAAGAAGAGCTCAAGAGTTTTTTTATTGTTTTGGTCAACATTTATTCTCAGCCATACTGCCCTATTTAACTGGTTGTTCAAGTCAGTGCTATTTGTGGAATCCTGCTGTGTGCAATTTGGATGTTACAGTAGCTACCAAAGCATCCGTGAATATCCTTCGAAACTGGATAATAGGCTATGAAATTTTCTGAGACTTCCTGAAGACGTGGAAGGCCTGATAGAAATGCGTGTTCTTTCAATTGTAACCTCAAATTGTTGAACTCTCTGATTTTAGCTGAGTTGTGTAAGGGTTGGAGCTAAATAAATTCTTCACCAAACATTTCTCTGAAATTGATTATGTCCTGGGGGGATTAAGAAATAAGAGCTTTCATAATCTCCAATGTATAGTTATCGAACTGCAAAGTTCAGTAGCGAATTTGGCATTTGATTCCCTTTTCCAGGCTGTGACCTTAAATAGCTAAGGTTCTCAAAGCTGCTGTTACCATTATATTTCTCCCCAGCATGTAGTTGCTGTATATCTACCTTACAATTTGTTACCATTCCTCATCATCATGGTGAAACACTCTGGATATATAACTATGTTTGTGTATGACAGTCAGCAAAGGAACACCCGTTTCAATTAACCCATGATGTAGAAAGCTATAGAAAAGGACCCTTCACCAAAAGCTGCTTCGTTGACACAAATGCAGAGAATGTTGGAGAAACTCAGAAGGTCTGGCAGTATCTGTGGAGAGAGAAACAGAGTAATGGAGTATACTGGGTAAATGCAGGAAGGATGTTTCTGATAACCCAGGAGTCCAGAACTTGGGGTCACAGTCTAAAGACACAGGATAGGCCATTTAGGACTGAAATGGGGAGAAATGTCTTCAGCCAGAGACTAGTGAACTGTGGAATTCTTTGCCACAAAAATCAATTAAGACCAAAATATTTTTTCAGGAAGGAGTATGATAGTTCTTAGGGCTAAAAGGTTGAAAGGATATGGGGTTACTGAGTTGGATGGTCAGCCATGATTATACTGAATGGTGGAGCAGGCTTGAAGGGCCGAATAGCCCACTCCTGCTCCAATTTTCTATATTTCCATGACTGGACGTTCAGCACTGGAAATGTTCTATGAGTATGGGGAAGAAGGAAAACTCTACTGGAAGGGTGTACAAACTGCACTGAAGCAGCTGAGTCAGGTTTCAGCAGTGTGATGAGCAGAGTTCACAGTTTGTTTCCAGTGACCCTTCATCAGAACTGAAAAATGAATGGGTCAAAATGATAACTCTGTTTCTCCAGCACTTTCCATTTTTGTGTCGGATCTCCAGCATCCACAGTTTTGGCTTAATGAGCAGATTAGGCAAATATTCTTTGGAAACTGTAATCTTCAGAAGGAACAATAATATACAACAATGCAGAGGGGGAGGATGTATTGTTTGGGAAGTCTGAAAGGAAGTGTAGAGCCATGACAGTTTGACCATCCAAGAGTGGGGCCAGCTCAATAGAGCAACCAGTCTTTAACTGCCCATCAATTCGACTGGTTCTTATCTTCCCATTACAAAAAACGGAGTTGATTGTGAGTGAGAAAGGAATTTGATGACATTGTGTTTTGTGTCAAAGTGTGTCTCAGTTTTCTAAGCTGAAGATTATGTTATCTTCTTCCCTTTTGATTATTGATAGTTAATGGGGAACAGATTTTTAAAAACAATCAACCTGTTCAGATATGCAGTTAACAGGCGTTTGTGGCAGATGAGACTTGAACATGGATCTTCCAGTGCAGAGGGAGAGAATTTGCCATTGCATCCCAAGGCCACATGTTTCTATCCTCTTGTTAAAAAAAAATCAGCCTGTTCAGACATACGTCTGTGGCGCATCAAAGTTTAACCCTGACCTTCTTGCCCAGAGGTAGGGACACTACCGCTGTGCCACCAAAACCACTATGCTCGGTTCGCAACAAACAACTGCACCTCCCAGTCGCGAACCATTTCAACTCCCCCTCCCATTCCTCAGATGACATGTCCATCCTGGGCCTCCTGCAATGCCACAGTGATGCCACCCGAAGGCTGTAGGAACAGCAAATCATATTCAGCCTGGGGACCCTGCAGCCCAATGGCATCAATGTGGATTTCACAAGCTTCAAAATCTCCCCTCCCCCAACCGCATCCCAAAACCAGCCCAGCTCATCTCCACCTCCCTAACCTGTTTTTCCTCTTACCTATCCCCTCCTCCCACCTTAAGCCACACCCCCATCTCCTATCTACTAACATCATCCCGCCCCCTTGACCTGTCCGTCCTCCCTGGACTGACCTATCTCCTCCCTACCCCCCTACCTACACTCACCTTTACTGGCTCCATCCCCGCCTCTTTGACTTGTCTGCCTCCTCTCCACCTATCCTCTCCTCTATCCATCCTCTCTCTGCCTCCCCCTCTCTCCCTATTTATTTCAGAACTCTCTTCCCCTCCCCCATTGCTGATGAAGGGTTTAGGCCCGAAACGTCAAGTTTTCCTGCTGCTATGATGCTGCTTGACCTGTTGTGTTCATCCAGCCCCATGCTTGTTATCTCATGTTTTCCAATGTGTATAAATTGTAAATTCAGCCCAGCTGAGCCTCTTAGCTGCATGAACAAGGACCCAGCTGAAAACATATTTGTACAACCATCTTTTAAATAAAGTACAGTTTACCTGACATCATTGATAAGTCACAATGCCCTCTGGTTAAAGTTTGATAAAAACAAAAGCTATCACGTTCATAGGAGAGGTAATGGCCTACTTGCATTGTCACTAGGCCAGTAATCTGAATGCTCAGGTCATGTTCTGGGGACGTAAGGTTTGAATCTTGTCAGGAAATTGAGTTCAATAAAAAAACACCAGAATTAAGAGACTGTAGATGACCATGAAATCATCATCGATTGTCAAAGTAACCCACCTCTTCACTAATGCCCTGTAGGGAAGGAAACTGCCATCCTTACCTGGTCTTACCTACACGTGACTCCAGACCCACAGTAATGTCTGTGTCTCTTAACTGCCCTCTGGGCAATTAGGGATGGCAAAAAATGCTAGCCTATACAGCAATGCCCACATTGTGTGATTGAATTTAAAAAAAGTCCTCACCACAATCTCCTTACCTTGCCAATTATTCTACCTCTCTACCTGCAATATCTCAGGTTAAATCAGACTGTTTACAGGTTTAATGGGCTATCTGGGCTGATCTTCTCAACTGAGTTCCTCTTATTAAGGATAAAAAGCACATGCTTATGATACTCATTCATGGGATGTGGGCAGTGCTGTCTAGGCCAGCATTTATTACTGTCCCGAATTGCCCAGAGGGCGGGTAATAGTCAGGCACATTGCTGTGAGTCTGGAGTCATCCATAGGCCAGACCAGGTGAGGATGGCAGATTTCCTTCACCGAGGGACATTGGTAAACTAGATGGATTTCTATGACAATCGATTGCTGTAACTTGGTTGTCTCAGGCCAGTTATATTATTGATTTCAAATTTCGCCATCTGCCATGTCCATAGTTTAATGCACAATGAATATTATAGAAGGTTTAACGAGCACAAATGCTTCATAAATTTACTATGTATCACCCAGGGATTAATATGCATTGCGTAGATTGAAGAAGAACTCGCATTTTTACAGGGTTTCTCATGAGCACAGGTCATTTCACAGTGCTTTGCAGCTAATGAAGTACTTTTAAAGTGTAGTAAACCAGGAAATGTAGCAGTCAATTTGCGCACAGCAACATCCCCCCAAAGAGCAGTGTGGGTTTATTTTTGCTAGCTGATGTTGATGAATGGATAAATATCGCTCGGAAAATAGATTTGCCAACTCTTGTGGGACAATTTCCATAAGATTTTATTACAAGGTCTTCCATCTTCAGTGTAGGCAAACAACTAACTAAAGTGTTGAGAGGAAATTTAAATGAAACAGTTGTTTCAATGCTCATGTGATTTTTCTCCTGGTTTCACTCCCAATAGTGGCCAAGAGATTAACCTATAATTCGTGCAAGTCCTGGAGCATTGGCAATGCAATCATCAAAGTGTGTGATGTTAGTGGAGGTTCTAGAATGCTCCAAACAGCCAGAATTTAATAGTCTTAGAGCCATACAGCACAGAAACAGACCCTTTGGCCCAACTTGTCCATGCCAACCAGGTTTCCCAAAATAAACTAGTCCCATTTGCCTACATTTGGCCCATATCCCGCTAAACCTTTCCTATTCATGTACCTGTTCAAACGTCTTTTAAATGCTGTAACTGTACCTGCATCAACCACTTCTTCTGGCAGCTCGTTCCATATACGCACCAGCCTCTGTGTGAAAAGTTGCCCCTTAGGTCTCCTTTATATCTTTCTTCTCTCACCTAAAACCTATGCCCTCTAGTTTTGGACTCCCTACCCTGGAGAAAAGACCTTGGCAATTCACCTTATCTATGCCCCTCATGATTTTAGAAATCTCTATAACGTCCTACGGCCCTCAATGTTCTACGTTTCACTGAGAGAAATCCCAGTCTGTCCAACCTCTTAAACCCTCCAGTCCCAATAACATCCTCATAAATCTTTTCTGCACCCTTTCCAGTTTAACAAAGTCCTTCCTCTATTCAATGCTCAGAATAGCGTAGAGAGAAAAACAGTCACCTCTGCTGCAGGAATCCAAAACAAGGGGATGCTACCGCAAAAGGTTTGATGTCAAGAAACACTTCTTTATGCAAAAACTGACAGAAATATGGAACTCTGCTCCCTCAGAAAATGGTGGAGGTTGAAGTTAATTTCAAAAGTTTGAGTTTGACATCCCTTTTATAGTCAAGGGTATAAGGGGTCAAGTTGGGTAGTTGGGGAATAAATAGACATCAGCAAAGATCTAACTTGAAAAGTGGAACTGGCTTGAAGGATTGAATGGTCCATTTCTGTCACTTTTGTATCAACAACATACACAAGTCAGAATAAAAGCTAGCACTTTTAGATGAGTGTAAAGCACCCTGAACTGTGTTGTAATTCATTCTGTGATAATGTCGCATTTCTCCCATTGCCTTTCCCTGATCCCTGTTGTAAGATGACCGCACCTCCATGCTGGTTAAGGGGTAAATCTGTGCTGTAACCCACTCCTCACGATGATGAGATGATGGAGGGAGGAGGCAGAGGGCTTTATTCCCTTACTTTTAGTGGAAGTGAAGATTAAGTCTAGAATGAAAGGCAAATATCTAACCCCTGCATCACCTCACCACTTCATCATAGAATCCTCAAAGAGAGTAGTTTTTAAAGAACATCTTCTGAAAATCTCCTTTAAAATTCAAGCTTTCTGTAAAGTGTTTTTAAATTTGCTCCATTCTTGAAGGAGCATTTGTTAAATGGTTTATTGGAGTGGGGGCCTTGCTGACAAGGGCAGTATTTGTCACTCCTCCCTAATTGTTCTTAATCTGAATGGTTTGTTCAAGCCACTTCAGAGAGCAGATAAGAGTCCATCACATTACTGCAGATCTGGAGACACAAACCAGCTGAGAGGCAGCAGATTTCCTTTCCTTAAGGGGAATCGGTGAACCAGATGTTGACAATAACAATCAATGACATTTTTATAGTCACCAGTACAGAGCACAGCTTTATATTCCAGATCTTTATCAATTTGAATTCATGGTGGGATTTGACCCAACACCTCCTTGGAACCTCCTCACCCACCTAGAAGGACAAGGGCAGCAGATACATGGGAACAACATCACCTACAAGTTTCCATTCAAGCCACATACCATCCCGAGTTGGAATTGTATCGCCATTTCTTCATTCTTGACAGGTCAAAATCCTGGAATTCCTTTCCTCACAGCACTGTCAGTGTCCCTACACACCAAGAACTGCAGCAGTTCAAGAAAGCAGTTCACCGCCAAGAGCAACTAGAGATGGGCAATAAATGCTGGTCCAGGCAGTGATGCCCACATCACACATACAAATAAGGAGGGAAGTTGGCTTGGTGTAACTTCTGCTGCTGCTGATTTGAGGTAACTCTTTTAAACTAGTAAGGGGATAAGAACATAAGAAATAGGAGCAGGAATAGGCCATCCGGTCCGTTCAGCCTGGTCTGCCATTCATTAAAATCATGGCTGATCTTTTTGTAGACTCAGCTCCAGTTACCCACCCGCTCACTGTTACCCTTAATTCCTTTAAAAGCATCCAACAAAGTAGCATCAATTGTGTCATGAGGCAGCGAATTCCACAGATTCACAACCTTCTGGGTGAACAGGTTCCTCCTCAACTCAATTCTAAAAGTGCTCCCTGTTATTTTGAGGCTATGTCCCCGAGTTATAGTTCTAGGATACTAAGAAACCCGAAGGAGAATGACTCTGCCTTGCTCGTGAGAATTCAGGTAAATGGTTCTACAGGCCTGAGCAACGCAATCATGATATAGTCATGATGCCATCAGCAAAAAAAATCTAGAAATATTCCCCAGGATATGAACAGAATAAGATTGTAATGTCTATTGTGATTCTTGGTTACATATTCTTTGTCTTTTCCCATGATCTCTACTTCTGCCCTGATTCAGCTGAACTGAGTGCCCACAACCTTCTAAGTACCACATTGAAGATTTATCCATTATCCATAGATAAGCTGCAGTATTTCTGACCTTTCACAATGTGTCCCCATGCACCCATTCCAACTGGAGTCAGCGTACAGCAATGGGCAGTGCAGAACACAAGACCTTTCGATGTAAGGTAACAGAAGTAGGCTGTTCAATGAGATCACAACTGATCTGACAATCCCTCAGTGCACTCTGCTGCTTTTTCCCCATAATCCCTGATTCCCTCACTGATTAAGAATCTACTTCAGCCTTGAATGTGTTTAAGATCTGACCTTGACAGCCTTCGCAGTGAAGTATCCCACAGATTCATTATTCTCTGTGAGAACAAATTCTTCCACATTTCTGACTTAAATGGGTGACCCCTCACTCTGAGATTATGTCCTGTGGTCTGAGATTCTCCCAGGAGGGGAAACAACCTCTCTATTTATTTTGTCAAGACCCCTAAGAATCTTTTATTTTTCAATAAGGTCATCTCTCATTCTTCTCAACTCCAATGGGTAATAGATCCAACCTACTCAACCTGTCCTCACATAAATACCCCTCCATGCCTAGGATCAACTTAGTGAACATTTCCTGACTACCTCCAATACCATTATATATTTCCTTAGCTAAAAGGACCAAAACTGTCCGACGTATTTTCGTTGTCAGCCTTGTTTCATGGTTTCAGCAAGAACGCCCTATTTTTATGCTCTACTCCCTTTGAAATAAAAGCCAGCATTCCTTTTGCCTTCCCCATTACCTGCTGAATTTAGCCTCTAATGATTCATGCACGAGGAATCCCAAATCTTTCTGTGCCGCAGCTTTCTGCAGTGTTTCTCCATTTCAGTAATATTCGACTATTCTGTTCTTCCTGTCAAAAGTGCATAGTCTCACATTTCCCCACATTATTGTTTTACTTGGTAATTTGTGCCCACAACTCTATTGTCAAACACTTCTCTGTATCAAGGGGAACCAAGGCACCTACCACTCCCTTATGCACCCCTCCCTCGCCCGCTGATATTGCATGTTCCCCGGCCACCCCCAACATCCACCCTGTCCAGACGGTGATCAATATCACAAAACAGGAAGTATTGTAGCTGAAATTTTTGGGCATTCCTGATCATAAGATCACTGTCGGTACAGGACACTCCCTCTTTACCCTGTGGCAACTTCCAATTCTAAATCACACTGTGTTGCTTACGTTGACAGCAGAAAACCACAAACAAATAATACCAAGTTAAGGCCATTCAGCCCATCAATATTTCTGCCTATGCCATCCAGATTATTTCAAGTACACCATTCTTTGTGTAAGGTAGTTCTCCCTAATATTAATTTTAATTTATTTGGTTTATCTACTTTATATTTATGTGCAGTTTTGTAGTTTTCCACCTCACCTTTCCATAGTTTGGTGATGTCAAAATCATTTAATATTTCTATACATTCTCTACACATGCTGCCTTCCTTCTGAAACATCAACAACATGACCCAGTGGTTCATTCCCTTTATATTCGGATCTTGCTTCTGTGTGTATTTGTCAGCCACGGATCAATGGGCAGCGCTCTAATCTTCAAATATGGGTTCAAGTCACACTCCAGGGCTTCAATAGAAGAAGTCAAGGATGATGTACCACTGCAGTGCTGAGGGTTCCAGACTCACTCCCTACTTCTGCAGGGAAGTATTATAGGATCATAGAATGATTGAATTCCTACAGTGTGCAAAGAAGCCATCATGTCTGCACTGCCCATCTGATGAGCATCCCACCCAGGCCCGGCCTCCCACCCTAACCCTGTAACTTCACATTTCGCCTGGCTAATACACCTAGCCTGCACATCCCTGGACGCTATGGGCAATTTAGCATGGCCAATCCACCTAAACTTTGCACTCTGGGAGGGAACTGGAGCACCCGGCAGAAGCCCACTCAGACAGATCCACACTTGCCTGGACAAAAGCCTCAGTACAAAAGCCTTTCTATCTTCTTTCTTTCTGTGCATATTGAGTGTCAGAAACCTGCCAGGCTCAACTGGGTTTGGGAGATTGTGAAGGAGCAGGCAGTGCCAGATGGGGTGGGCATGTTTTCTCAGGGTAAGGGGGCATTGGTGGTGGTGTGGGGTAGTGGAGATTTGTTTGTTGCCTGACAGTGCTTATCTAAGTGGGTTGACAGGCCCAAGTTTCGATTAGCTATAACTGATATGGCTGGCTCCCTCTTCTCCATGATACGGAGCACTCAGAAAGAAATCATGTCAAAAAGAAGTCAATTACTGTTGCTGACGTTGGTGAATTAATAGAGCAGCTCACCAGCTGTAAAAATGAGTCAGGCATTAATTGAGCCTCAGCATCACTAAGGCCATGCTAATGATGGCGTCTGTGGCGCGGATCATGTTCAGACCTGCCGAGCACACGAGTGTCAGCCTTGTTGTTCGACAGTGTAAAATTAAATTAATAAATCCCGAACACATGGAAACATAACATGAAATTAATGGCCTTTGGTGCCAGATCTGATGCAGTCATTTGCTGCCCGCCTTTCCGCACCACGGACTTCATAAATGTGAGCAGTTTCTCAAAACAAGGCTGGTTGTTGTACTATGTAATTTCTTTTCCCTGTCTTGCTGTGTTCTTTCGGAGTTAACACAGGCGTTCCTTGTTAAAACTTGAGAAGTCAACTCTTATCAGAGGCTCGGTAGAAGCAAGCATGACTTTGCAGCATTGAGATGGTAAAATCGATGTTCAAACCCACCACTTTCAGCCCTTTTTCCTCTTTGTGTTCCTATAAATAAATTCAGGATCATTTAGGAACCAGAAGAGGCTTTTACTCTGAGGAGGCTTCCTCCTTTTATCCATCAATCCTACCTGTCCATCTTCTCATCAGGTCTCTCACCAAAAAACTTACTGAGGTGGAGGTTTTACTTGGTGTGTCATTTATTAAAAAAATCAATTAAAAGTAGAGTCATGGAATTTTATGGTAGAGAAGGAGCTCACCAAAGTGTCGTTATACACAATGGGAAGCATTCCTCTGGTTACTACATTGTCCAACTCAGCAGTAAACATGCAAAATACTCTTAAGACATTAAGTAGACACATAAACACAATCACAAATGTTTGCCCTCTTCTGAATTTCCCAAATAAGGCCACGTTGCCAAAAGGACAGCATGTGATTTAAATGAACTCTTTTTTTGCCTTTTCATTCTTTTAGAGATGGCAAACCATATTCCCAATCAATGAGGAAGCCAAAATCTGAGACATGTGGCTACTCTGATCAACACCATCGTTTATATTTGGTTTGGCCGTGGCTTTTATGTCAGATCAATCCGCGGAGCTTTGAGGCTGGGTAGTATAGGAATCTTGAATCAGCTGTAGTTTGGGAAGTCTATGAGGTCTCAGGAAGTAAGCGCGGGACCAATGAAGGAGTAAGTTTCTTCCCAAATTATAATTGAGCTAGTTTACTTTGACCGGGGCATGCGTAGGGGCTCTTGTGTTTGGATACAATGGTCTAGGCTTAGACGGTTGAAAATCAATGAGGAACAGATTGTAAACATTTTTTGCAATCATCTAAGAAGGAGGAGAGTAACTAAAATAAATGTTGGTTCCTTAGAGGTAGAGACAATATAAATTACTGTGGGGAATGAAGAGGTGCAGAGGTGTCGAACAAATGTCTTCTGTTTGTGTTCACAGTTCAAGACATGAATAACAGACCAGAAATAGAGTAACAATGGGGTTAAGAACAGAGTGGGAGTTAAAATAATCATTGTCAGGAAGAATAACATTCTGGATAAAATTAAGTGAATAAAAGCCGATAAATATCTCAGACTTGATGGACCTCATCCTAAAATTCGAAATAAACTGACCTGCAGAAATAATGGCTGCACTGCATAAGATTTCCCAAAACTGGAGAATAAATCCAGTAGGTCACGAGTTCACAAATGTGTAACAATCTCTGCAATAATGCAACTTTTTAAAAATAATTTTTGAAAATATATTTGAATTCTCAGTGAACAAATAAAAGGAATTGCATGACAAGATTTCAAGTTTTAGTCTTCTACCATAACAAACAAACTGAAAGGAGCATCAACTCAATAATACTTTGTAGATAAATCGTACACTAAACTATAGATAAAGTATTGACCTTAAATAACCTTTCAATATGATTTAAAACTCCATGCCAGTTATAATTCACCGCCTCCTATATAAAGAATTGCAATTTTTCTGGGGATTCCCAGCTTTACGTCGTACAGATTCTTCCTGTTTTACTGAGTTGTAACACAAATGACCATCAAGACTTGTTGCCCACAGTTTCTGAAGAAGTTCTAAATCATTTACCAGCAGCCGGCTCCCTCCAGTGATTCTTTTCATCCCTGCTAGTGACACCAAAATGAATCTTAAAGGTTCCTTAGATTACAATGGGATATGTCTCAGTGACTGGAGACCATCTTTCCTCTCTGTTGATCATGAGAATTGCTGTTCTTTGTTTTTCTGTGACACAGCTTTTCCTTTCTCGCTTTCTTTTTATCCTTTTTTTGTCTTATCCAAAAAAAATCAGATAGGGAAATTTCATCTACGGTGAGCACAGATGCTCTTGCTTCTGTTTCAAATGTGAACGTTTTAGAGTATGCTCCCAATAGGTCTCACCATGGGCCCACTGTAGTAATGGAACATCCAAGCTTGTTGTCGGACAGGATTTGAAGCAGGTTATATGCATTATCAATTTTACCTGGATTTCAAGGCACAATGCTAAATCGTAATCATCTTCATCTTGTATTTATCACCTATTTCTCATAAAAGATCAAAATTGGGGCAGCATGGGAGGTCAATGGTTAGCATTGCTATCTCACAGCACTGGGAACCTGGGTTCCATTGGGACTGACTGTGCGGATTTTGCACACTTTCCTCATGTCTGTGTGCATTTCCTCTGGGTGCTCCATTTCCCTCCCACAATCCAAAGGTATGTAGATTAGGCAGATTGGATGTGCTAAATTGTCCATAGTGTCCAGGGATGTGCAGGTTAGGTAGATTAGCTACGGTAAAATGTGGGGTTATGGGAATAGGGTGGGTGGGTGGGATGCTCTTCGGAGGGTCGGTGCATATTTAGTGGGCCAGATGGTGTTTTTTCACATTGTAGAGATTCTATCATTGTTCAACAGTACTATCGAATACCAGAAACCATCTCATTTACCAATGTTCTTTAGAGAAGGAGATCTGCCGTCGCTGTTTACCTAGTCAGGCCTACATGTCGCTACAGTCAGGCAGTAATGCAGTTGATTCCTAACTGCTGTGTGGAATGGCCTGGAAAGTCACTCAATTCAAGGGCAATTAGGGATTGGCAACAGAGACTGCTGGTGACACCCATATCCCCTGGAAGAATAATAAAAAAAACCTGATAAAAACACAACATTGTAGATACCTTGTCAAATAACTTTCTACATACAGTTCAAGTAATATTCTGTCTCCCATTGTCATATGCCACATAATCAGTCTTCCTTCAGTGGCATTATAAAACGCAACCCATCACACCCAACCTTGAGTAATAATTGTGACTTGATGTTTAGTTTGTATGGGTTCTTGGAATTCTAAGTTTCCTCTCAGTGACAGCTCATTTTACCACTGATGGATTCATTTTCTGTCAGATGTCATGAGTTGGTTGTACAGCTCTTCAATGCCCTTGGCTAGAAAAATTATACACTTGGTCTGGTCTGGTTAACTTTGCCGAGTACTACATTGTTAATCAGGGTGTTGATCTTGTGACACAGTCTTGGAATTACTCTGTTCCAGGATTTTAATTCAAGGTGTCCATTCCCTTTCGTAGCTATAGCTTTCAAATGTTCAAGTGTGTAAGGCTAATCTCAACAGCTGAATTGTCCTCTTCCTGTTAAATGCGGATTTGCTATTACCTTTAAGTTTCTTTCTATGATTTAAAGTTCAGAGTTTCACCTTTTACTCAGAAGTAATTTTACATCTCCTTGGTTGTTTTAAGAGCCTAATTAATATCACAAGAAAGTTCAGTCAAAAGAAATCCAGCTAGGCTGTTTTTCAGTTAGATCACAAGTTGCCTTAAATTCTTTTTGTTGTTTGCTATTCCACTCAGCATGATCTTTATTAAAATTGCTTCCTACAACAGCTATTGCTTCTACGCTCTGAAGCTTACATTAAATCTTGCTTTTAGTCCCATGATATTAGTGTTAGTTACAGCAGGCACATTTGATTCGAAGTACTGGTTTTGTATATTTTGCCATCATCACTTTTGACTGCTGCTGCTATCTGTGCTGACACCTCAGATTTAGGGTCTTTCTACAGGTTTAATTCAGGAAATTGCAGTTCTTTCCCAGCTGTTATTAACATTTGGTTTCTGTCCAATGATCCAGCATCTCTTTTAACATCATATTTGAGCTTTTAAAGTTTTGGACACATCTTCATTTAGGAATAGTCATGTCTACAGTAGGAGTACATACAGTTACTAATTTCTCTAAATTATTTGTTTCTGCTGTACATTTTCAATTTTGGTTTAGAACATAGAACGCAGTACAGGCCATTCAGCCCTCGAGGTTGCGCCGACCTGTGAAACCAATCTGAAGCCCATCTAACCTACACTATTCCATTATCATCCCTATGTTTATCCAACGACCATTTAAATGCCCTTAAGGTTGGTGAGTCTACTACTGCTGCAGGCAAGACATTCCATGCCCTTACTACTCTCTGAGTAAAGAAACTACCTCTGACATCTGTCCTATATCTATCACCCCTCAATTTAAAGCTATGTCCCCTCGTGCTAGCCGTCACCATCCGAGGAAAAAGGTTCTCACAGTCCACCCTATCTAATCCTCCGATCATCTTGTAAGTTGTACGTTGTTTCTCAAGACTTGACTGACATCATGGGAGATGGTAGCATTTTATCTCCAACAAAGATAACATAAAAACAAGTCACAATTTCAACATGCTTGAGGTGTACAGTTTATACACTTGAGCTGCACAAAACCATGAGGGGCACAGATAGGATGAATGCATACAGTCTTTTTCCTGGGGATGGGGAATTGAAAACTAGAGGGCATAGGTTTAAGGGGAGAAGGGGAAATTCTTAGGAAGGACCTGAGGGGCAACTTCTTCACGCAGGGAGTGGTGCACATATGGAATGGGCTGCCAGAGAAAGTTGAGATAGCAAGGTGTAGAGCTGGAGGAACACAGCAGGCCAAGCAGCATCATAGGAGCAGGAGAGCTTGACGTTTCGGGCCTAGACCCTTCATC
>JAHRHZ010000070.1:1445672-1455931 GCA_024137785.1 Ginglymostoma cirratum | reverse complement strand
TCAGATGAAGGGTCTAGGCCCGAAACGTCAAGCTCTCCTGCTCCTATGATGCTGCTTGGCCTGCTGTTTTCATCCAGCTCTACACCTAGTTACCTTGGATTCTCCAGCATCTGCAGTTGCTATTTCTCTGCCAGAGAAAGTTGTTGAGGCAGGTATAATAGCAACATCAAAAAAAAAGCATTTGAAAAGGTACATGGATAGGAAGGGTTAAGAGGGATATGGACCAAATGCGGGCAATTGGAACTAGCTGAGTGGGCATCATGGTGAACATGGACCAGTTTGGGCTGAAGGGCCTGTTTCCGTGCTATATTTCTCTGTGACTCTATAAAGTCCACAGCTACATTAAATTACATTTAAAGTTAAATTTATGAAAAAACACAGTTAAATGTCCACCATTAGTGTCTTAGCTCAAACATTCTTAAACAGTGTGCCTTCTAGAGGGAGTCTGTTTTCAAATATCAGCGTTGGAGCAAACCCCATTTTTCTTAAAATATCATCTCGTTTGCTTACTTTGCTGCACAAAAATGTAGAGACATCTCCGTGGAATACAGCATCCTCATGAGGCTCTTTGTTTTGATTTTCTTGATTGTAAATTCATTCAGAGATATTGATTTGCCACAAGCATCAATGACTGGTGCAGTTTTTTTCTGCGTCTACGTGCTCCCACAAAGTTTACTGTATTTGCTTTTAACTTAAAACAATCAGCCTTCAAATGCCCTTTCTTATGAAAGAAAAAATAGTTTTGCTCCATATGAATCATACTTATTCTCCACACTGTCTATTCAATACTCTGAGGAATGTCTGCCTTTTTATTTCTGCTTTTTCTTTAAGTAACCGGAATTCTGTACATTATCAGATCTATGGCAGAAGGGAGGAGACCTAACTGAGGTATATAAGATGCTATCGCAGTTTGACAAAATTGATGTGCAGCGGATGTGGAGGAATCTAGAATGAGAAATCACAGTTTTAGGGTAAGGGGTGACAGATTTAAAACATACGAAAAGGAATTATTTCTCTCAAATCTGTGGAATATACTACTCCAGAGTGCTGTGGGCACAGGGACGCTGAACATATTTAAGGAAGAGAGGGACATATTTTTAATTGGTAATGGGTTAAGCATAGTGAGGTACAGGCAGGAAATTAGAGTTGAGGCTGAGATGAGATCAGCCATGATCGTATTAAATGATGGAATGTGCTTGAAGGGCTGAATGGCCTCTTCCTGTTCCTGGTGCTTATGCTCTGTTATTACTCAAGATTCTTGTGTAGGTTTTCAGTCAATGACCTGTGGTTACTCATATGTTTCAAACGCAGTTTGTCACCACCAGCCTTGATTGCAGCAACACCTACCTGAGAAATGTTATATTTTTTGAAGTGGTAACTTATTCTAAAGGGACATATATTAAACCCTTGCATTAAAACTACCTGCCTAAGGTTTTCAATATCTTACTCGATTTTCATAGCCCTGTGCCATAAATAATTTATTACTCTTTAGCAAATTCCACAAATAATTGATTCTGTTTCTTTGTCATCTCTCTAAACTTTTGTCTGTAAGCTTCTGACACCATCTCTTATGGGTTGGGAGAGCATTCTACACTATTATAATCACTCGATTATACATTTGAAGACAATTAACTTATTCCTTACTCTTCCTTCACAAACACAGCGTGCAGGAAGACTTAAAATTTCCTTTGGCCAATGTATCTATGTGGTAGTTTTCTCAAACGACACACAGCATACGTTTCAAATCCTCACTGAATTTTGGCATGAGGTGAATATTCTATGTCAAATCAAAAACTGGAGTTAAATCTGACTTATTGTCATAATTCCCTGGTTTGCCATGTTTCATTAATCTAAACTGTGTTCTTGGTTCAGTTCAAAATTTCTCTTTAATTTGTCTTTTTCTAGATTTTCTTTTACTCTTCGAAACACATTTTCCTATTCTCTTGTGTTCTGTAATTCAGATTTTCATACCTCTCTTTTTCCAAACTTTTTGTTTTATTTTGATGTTTTCTTCAAAGTTCTGTCTTTTTGACTCCAGTTTCAGTTCTTTTTCTTTTCAAACTGGATTCTAATGAACTGACTGCATAATGATTGATATTATTGTTTAATTCCTCAAGATTCTGCTTTGAGGCAATACTTGCAACAATTTCAGCCCATTAGTGCCTACTTTTCATTCAAGTTCCAGTTTTCCTGCTATTGCCTTCAAATTATCATTTGTTAATTGCTGAATGGCATTTACAGGCAGCTACTATCATCCAAGAGCAAGCTCAACGATGGAATTAGTCATCTTAACTTTTAAATAAATACGGAGAAACAATTGTGAAGTGTTACTTGTTCAAATTTTGGCAAATTCCAGTGTATTAAGTTCCAGTCTCTGGGTTCACAATTCACAAGTAGCCACAATTTGTTACATTCTCTGCAAAGACTAATAATAATTTTTAAAAATCTGTTTGAATTCCCGTTGGTGATCTGAGGCGAATCACATGACAAGATTTCAATTTTAAGTATTTTTACTGTAACAAACAAATTAGAAGCAACATTGACCAAACAATACTTGGTAGTAGATTGTATTCAGCTGCAGCTGAGATATACCTCTGTAGATATTTTACATGTCCAAAAATTCTATCATCACAGTTGCAGCTTTTACAGGAAATAGTCAAATATCGTTCCCAGCTTCTAATAGGTACAATTCTCCTATTTCTTCAAGTCATGATGTCCAGTGACTGTCAAAATCAGCTTCATTCAGTTTCTAGGGTTCCTGAACTGAATACCAGAAGTAAGGCCCACCTTGATGACTCTTTCCCTTACTACCCGTTTCCTTAAATTGTTGGAAGATGCATCTCTTTGACCAAAGACTAGATTTCCTCACATATCTCTGTTTCGTAGACCAGAATGACAAGATTCTTCTTTCTGCTGATATCTGAGCTGCTGTCCTCAGCCTCTTTATGAAGCCTCTTTCTCTTCTTACTATTCAGGAACACAGAGAGGGGCAGGCTGCAAAGCTGCTCTCGTCTTTCTTACAGGTGTGACCATTTTTCCGCAGTAAGTTTCACTCTGGTCTGTCTGTCCCCACAATATTCTAGTCACCCAGGCTTGAGTAGAATTTGAAGCAGACACTTTTCATTACTCCTTTTTACCTGCGATAAGAGAGACAGTCCCACAACATAATACAATGCATTCATAACAATGCAATAAAATCTTCTCGCAGTCTGAGCAATGTGGGCTATGATGGGATTGGTGACAGAATGGTGCCACAAGTGTATGGAGGCTTTTCTTGAAGTCGGGAGCATCTCTCTTCACTTATTGTGCTTATGACAAGCAGCATGGTGAGTTTCTTGCTAGACAGTGGCCAATTGTCAATTAATGGGGATTATTGCCTATTAAACAGCTTATTAATGACCCAACTTGCCTCATAAAAAACGCCTTCATTTCTTAACCAAGATTGACAAAGAAACTGGATGTCGAGAAACATTGACATCGAAACCAGAGCAGGGACCTGGCCACTTCAGCTTGCCCCTTGATCGAAAGGACTTCTACGTTGAACACTGGGCACCAGTGTCTCAAGGCACGCTCCATTGGTACCAGCCACATGCCCTCATCTCTGAGGACATCGGCCTCTGACATTTGCTGATCTCTAAGAACAACCAAAGGCACACCTTGTCTCAAGTAATGCTGATCTGGCTAATGCTGATCTCGCCTAGCACATGCCCTGTGCATTGTAACCCGTATCCCTCTGTCTAAGTCTTTTTTGATCTGTACATCCTTGCTTTCTGTGATCTGCTTGTACTGCTCATAAACAAAACTTTTCACTGTACTTCAGTACACATGACAATAAGTTAATCAATCAGTCAATCTCAGGTCTTCTTACAGGATACCCCTTCACTGGCAGCTCTCATTGTAATGCTACAGGTAGGACATTGTGTGCTAAGGACACACACCCACCAGGGCTGCACCTTTGGGCTGTTTGCTCACTCACTCTGACCCTACCTGGATTCTGACAGCATTCCTGCCTTGCGTTGCCTTATCTTTCATTTCTGCACTTTGCCACTCTACCAGAGATACCAGGCTCCTATTACTTCTGCTTTGCCTGCGTTTAGAGGAGACACAAAGGCAGGAAGCTTGTCAGCAGGCTTCAGTCAAGTCAAGCAGGTGGGCTTTGCTGAGGGGATCTCTGCGCAATGAGTCAGGAGCAGTCTCTGGTACCAGTCCTGATGGTTAGCCTGCCACTGGGGGCAGTAACAGTAAAGCTACTTTCCACATAAGAAGTGAGGAGCTGAAGGTCTGGCAACTCATTCTGTAACATTAAGGTTCCAAACTCTTTTGGCCACATCATCTGTTTAGCTACCCTCTCAAAAGAGGGAAAACACCTTTTGACTCCATCCCCATTAAATTTAGGCACTTAGCATTGATACTTGGCTAAATCAAACCCCTCATTGGAATCGGAATCATCTTTTGACATTCAAGTCTTTTCAATTCCAATTCCCTTGTTTTTGTTTGTACACTTTATCTCTCTAAGTCTTGGTTTCTCTTCTAATTCCAAGAGTATCTTAGCTACTTCCAACTGGGACAACCCAATTTCAGATTTCCATTCCACAAGTTAGAAAATCACATGAAGCACAGAAAAGAAATCACCATGGCTACTGGAGTATACATATTAATTCCTAACTTCAGAGAAAAATGTAAAGCCATAGGTCACTAACTCAGTTTGTATCACAATATTAACAGAATATAAAGAAGATTGTACATCAGTGCATTGTGTGATATGCGGAAGAAGTAGAGATTGTGAATGACATCTTGATTTGATTTGATTTGTTGTTGTTGCAGCATGTACCGAGATGCAGTGAAAAGTGTTGTTTTGCATGCTATAGGCAGATAGTACCATACAAAATGCATCAGGATAGCAGAACAGAGTGCAGAATACAGTGTTACAGCTCCAGAGTGAGTGCAGTGAGAGAGTCAATGTTAACCTTTCAGGAGTCCATTCAAAAGTCTGATAACAGCAGGGAAGAAGCTGTTCTTGAATCTGTTTATACATTTGTTCAAATTTTTATATTTTCTGTCTGATGGAAGAGGGTGGAAGAGAACATACTCAGGGTGGGAGGGGTCTTCGATTATGTCGAAGAGTCTGATGAAGAGTCATCCAGACTTGAAGCATTAGCTCGCTCTCTCTCCACAGATGCAGCCTGACCCACTGTGATTTCCAGCATTTTTGTTTTGTTTTCAGCACAGATTCCAGCATCTGCAATAACTTGCTTATGTTGGTCGAGATAAAGACTGTCTTTTTAAATACAACGGAGGAAAAAACTGTCTGTGAATCAGTATATTATAATACATTCAGGAGAGAGAGAGAGCGGGAGACAGAGAGAGGGAGAGAGAGACAGAGAGAGAGACAGAGGGAGAGAGAGAGAGAGACAGAGGGAGAGAGAGAGAGACAGAAGGAGAGAGTGAGGGAGAGGGAGACAGGGAGAGAGACAGAGGGAGAGAGAGAGAGAGAGGGGGAGAGAGAGAGAGGGAGAGTGAGAGAGAGAGGGAGAGAGAGAGAGAGGGAGAGGGAGAGAGAGAGACAGAGAGAGGGAGAGAGACTCTTTGTTTATTAGTGTAGGTCATTTAGCTTCAGTGGCTGATCTGCAAGCAGAGTGAATCCAACAGCATGGACTCAGTTCCTGAACCAGCTGAGATTACCATGAAGGTCCCCCCTTCCCAACCTTGATCCTCACCTGAGGTGTTGTGATCTTCAGGTTAGATCACTGCCAGTTGTCCCTTTCTCTAATAAGAGAATGGCACTTTGGTGGCTTTAATTTTACTGTGGGTCAGTGAGTTACAATATATACGGGACAGAGAGAGAGAGAGAGAGGGTGGAATCATATTGGATTTTTAGAGGTGTGGGCTGTGGTCAGATGTTTGACAAGATCAGGCAAGAAGTTCAGCAAGGCCCATATCTATGTTGGGAACAACTTCTGCCCTCTTTTATTGTCTTCACTGGCAGAGAGGCAGGCTACTCACTGCGCAGCAGGTAGTTGCCAGTAAGTGAGATGGTTTCTTATTAAAACACCTTGTCAATCCCCAACTCACTTTGTTAATATTCAGCTTTCAATCTTACCAAATTCATCAAGCAAGATAAGTATCGAAAAAACTCAACATGGAGCCACAAATGGGTACTGGTGGTTTCAGCTCGCCACTTGTTCCCTTGCATTGTGGAGCATTGGCCCTTTGTGTGTGTTCCACCTCCCAGTGCCAGAGATACTGCTGGACAACCCATTGATAGCTACCCTTTCAGGCACAGAGGTCACCAGACAACCAGGATGTTGCATGAGGAGAGCCAAAGAGGTCAGCCTGACCCAGAGCTGTGTATGTGCATTGTTTTTCTCGGTTTTGCATGGTGCAACAGACTCTCAGTGCAGAGCTCAATTGCTTGAACCTCTTCTGTGGCCCTGAAGTGAT
The DNA here is from genome assembly GCA_024137785.1 of Ginglymostoma cirratum. Classification (NCBI taxonomy): domain Eukaryota; kingdom Metazoa; phylum Chordata; class Chondrichthyes; order Orectolobiformes; family Ginglymostomatidae; genus Ginglymostoma; species Ginglymostoma cirratum. The sequence goes on along the minus strand of JAHRHZ010000070.1, from coordinate 1,449,490 downwards.
GCCGGAAATTGTGTAACAATGCCATTCAGCCCCACATTGAGAGACTAGCAGCCAGATACACTGCTAAAGTACATGGATTTATACAAAAGTTCAGAATCATTTCTAAGCTGTTGTTGCCCATGCCACCAAAGTACCCTCGAATGGGTTCTTCCACTTTCCCTCCAACTCTGTCTTAGTATAGTCCCTGGATTCACATCCAGGGTGGGGAGACAGCCTGTTTGGCAGTGGAGCCAGTTGACCTGGCAGTTTGATTGGGTGATCCCAGGTCCACTTGTGTCTAGACAGGCCAGACATACTGAGGTTTCTCTTGCCAAAGGCAAGTTGACCCATATCAGCTTTAAATGCCAAGTTTCAGAGGGTGGCAAAGTGGATGTGGAGGTCCAGGCCATCCAGGCCACCTCTGCAGTGTTCTAACTGGAGAATTCTAAGGGCCCTGTGTTGTGGTCCCTCCTCTGGTTGGGTACCTCCTGGCTCCACCCTGTGCCCTTGTGATCAAGGGACACCCGGACTGTTCTGGTGCCCACTGTCCTAGGCGATAGCTGGGGCGATGGAGCGCAAGTGAGTGCAGACCCTGAGGCTGCTGGGCCGGACTCTTCATAGCAGTGGAGGAGGTCCCTAATAGCTGATACTACATGGTCCTCTCCTGCCTGGGGCTGAGCACATGGCTGGTCTTTGGCAGTCCTCTGAGTGCCAATGGCCTGGCCGTTCCTTCCTTAGCCAGCTGAGGTGCTCCCACACTCGCGAAGCTTACAATACTCACTGAGGTGTCAATATCTGAGCTGGGGTGGGATGCAGGAGGCAGGTTTGTCAATGCTTTCTTGGTCTTCTTGTCCTCTTGTCCTTCTTAGGCAGCTGAGCATTTCTCCACGAGCTTGTGGGCATTCTGGCTGGACCTGTGATACCCAGAAAGAGAGAAGGCATCACAGCAGTGGTTCGAACTAGTGTTCAGTGACTGACATGGACAACAGAATTAATGTGTGAGAGTTGTGTTGTGTAGTAGAGTAGTGGAATAGTTTTCCAGGTTGTTGGGACATGGACTGGTCCTGATCTTGTCCAGCAAAGGCTAGGATTCTCCCCTTGTAGGGGGCTTGGAAGCTAACGTTGGGCACTGTTCTAAAGATGGGGAGGGCACAAAGGATGCTGGTGTTTCATCAGATATCCACTAAGTGGTACAATGGGACCAGAACTGGGCATGAGAGATGCTATAGAGTAATTAATGCAACAAGTTTGGTACAACATGGTTTGCAACTCACTCGGCCTCGCTGTGCAAAAACTTGAAAACAACTTAAAACAAAAATGCATAAGATTCAGACTGTTTGTGTATCTATTCATAATATATACAGGAGAGAGTGAGACTCTGAATCAGTGTGCTTGAATTTATACAGCAGAGAGAAAGACTGTTAGTGAATCATTAAGTGATGTACAGTAGAAAGGAAGACTGCTGATATATTAGTGTATTATAGTGTAAACAAGACAGTGATTCTCTGTGAATCAGTGTTTTATAATATATATAGGAAAAGGAGCGCGTGTGAAGCAGTGTATTACAATATAGCTGGTTCAACTACACCATTTAAAAGGCATCTGGGTGGGTACATGAATAGGAAGGGTTTAGAGGGATATGGGCCAAATGCTGGCAAATGGAACTGGATTAATTTACGATGTCTTGTGAGGATGGACATGTTGAACCAAAAGGTCTGTTTCTGTGCTGTACATTTCCATGCCTTTATATGCTGCAGAGAGTCTGTGAATCATTATATTGTAGCTTCTCCAGAAGAGGGACAGACTTTCTTCAAAATAGAGTGTTATAATATTTGCAGGAGAAAGAGTGACTGTCTGTGAATCAGTGTATTGAATTATATAAAGGAGAGAGAGTGCATGTGAGGCAGTGTATTACAAAATGTATTGAAGAGAGTCGGTGTATTATAATGTGACAGAGATGGTAGAAGATGAAGAGTCGCTCTGTGAATCAGAGTAGTGCATTATATACAGGAAAAAGACAGCATGTGAAGCAGTGTATTACAATATATGCAGCAGAGAGAGAGTCAGTCTGTCAGTGAATGAGTTGTTATATACAAGGAAGTGAGAGACTTTGGTGAGTCAGTGTATTAATGTATAGCCAGGAAACAGAAAGGTAGACTGTCTGTGAAGCAGTGTATTTTATTACAGGCAGGAGAGAGAGAAAGCATGCTTTAATACAGCTGTTATAGAGCAATTGTTATAATATGTACAGGATTGTGAAAGACTATGTGAATAGTGTTTTAAAGTGAGTACAGGAGAGAGAGAGATCATGAATCAGTGTTTTTATATTCAAGAAAGAAAGTCATACTGTCTGTGAGTCAGTGTATTAAACTACACCTCACGAGGTATTGTGCTGGAAATCAAGGCCTGCTGTGCCTGAAGACAGCACAAATGTGATTTTATGAATACACTTCAAATTCTACAGTTCACCTGTCAGTTTAGACCCAAGCGGACAGATGGCATAAACATAGTTTTCTGAACTTAGCAAGAATTACCATTGATTACAAAGGGATAGATTCTAGTGACAGGTAAACAATAATGAAACTTTGACTTATAACTCTACTAATTACCCTCTAATTCCCTTATAAACACCCCCTACACACACAAGCAGACTAACACAAAAACACGGTGTTTTTGGTGAAGGAGAACATTGGAAAGGTAGTTCAATAGTCCCCTTACCACAGAATTCTTTGAGACGATCCCATTGTTTTGTCAGGATTTGCTGTTTAGTGATCTCTCATTTTTCCAGGTACATTCATTTGCCTTTGGCATGCACAGAATGACTGTTTCACAACTTATAATGTCTCTGACTTCTTGGTTAGAAGTAACAGCTTACAGCAACTGATGAGGGAAGATAAATTACCTTTCTTCAGGCTTTAGTTTTTTGCCACCAGAAAGACAGTACCTTCCTTTCTGGAAGTCCACTGGCTTCTGGCTAATTAATCACTCCCACAAGCTGTTGAGCTACCTGGGAGCCAATCACACAGTTGTTGACAAGCAGAAAACCTTTGTTGCTGACAACTGTCGTCACTCCACAAACTAATCAGCTATTTGTGGCTATCTGTATCACAATATGTACATAATCCCTGGCTCCAGTTCATCTGGAACAATACCACCCCCACTGGTCGTACAATCAACAGCATAAGCCGCACCTACAATAATTGCTATAAAAAGTGCCACAATCCTTTCCACAATCCTTAGTTTTTAAACCAGATTTTTTCCCATTTCCATCTTGAATCTGAAAGATAGAAAATAAAAAGATGTAATCTTCACATGTCTCTACCCTTAGGAGATGAAACACCATTTCAAAAATGCATTCCATCACCAAAGTAGGTGAAACACAATCAATAACACGCAAGATTTATATCCATTCATGCCTCCTCCATCCCTACAGCCTTGTACAATCTTAGCATTACTTAAACCCTCAACATGTTAGGCTCAGGTAAATGCATCTGCAATTAAATTATTTTTTCCAGCAGTGTGAATAATCTTTACATTAACTGGTTGAAATAAAAGATTTCACCTAAATAATCTTGCATACTGAGTTTTAAACTTTTCAATGAGTTTCCTTGTATTGTGATCAGCGTAAGTTAAGATTTCTCTGTTACCATGCCAGACATTGACTCCAAAGTGGTGAAGATCTAATAATAATCCTGAAGTTGTATCAGAGATAAAAGGTACTGCAGATGCTGGAGAATCCCAGATAACAAACATGGGGCTGGATGAACACAGCAGGTCAAGCAGCATCATAGGAGCAGGAAAACTTGACGTTTCGGGCCTAAACCCTTCATCAGAAAATG
>JAHRHZ010000070.1:1403373-1442108 GCA_024137785.1 Ginglymostoma cirratum | reverse complement strand
GAGCTACTATCGATAAATCAACATAATATATACAGGAGAAAGGGAAACTGTGCACCAGCGTATTATCACATATACAGGAGAGGGAGACTGTGAACCAGTGTATTATAACACATGAAACAAAACGAGAGAGATTGACTGAACCTGTTTATTATGGTATGTTTAAAAGAGAGACTTTCTGTGAATTGGTGTATTTTAACACGTACAGGAAAGGGAGAAACTGTTTCTGAATTTGTGAATTGCCATTGTCGGAGAGAATGAGTGTCTGTGAATCAATCAAACCAAAAATATTGGTGAGAGAGACAATACTAACTGTGAATCAGTATATAGTAGTATATACATGATAGAGGGAGACTTTGAATAATTCTATTAGAATACTTCCTGAAGAGAGCAACTAGTTGTGAATCAGGACAATATACTACATACAGGAGAGAGAGACAGACTATCTGTGATTCATATTACATTCTATGCAGAAGTGAAGGAGTGAGAGGTTATGAATCAGTGTACTAGTTTGTCTACAGGAGAAATAGAAATTGCTTGTTATTTAACTTATTATAGTCCGTATAGGATGGAGAGAGACTTTGTGTGGATCAGTGCATTATGGTTTATGCAGGTTAGAGAGAGAGATTGACTATCCTAAAAGCAGCATATCAGAATATATACTGGAGAAAGAGAGATGGTAGGGACCTCTGGAGGTGGCCTTTTCCTTGTCTCATGTATTGTTCCCAAATATCAGTACACACCACAATATCATGTAAATAAACTATGCAGCTACAGACCTCAGCTAGGACTTGATTCGTAAGCCTCTGGAATGTACCGGGGTATTCTTTAACTCAAATGAAATCACTCAACATTGGTACAAACCATTCAGCGTAGAAAAAGAATGTATTTCTTGCCAGTACTCCTTCAGTAGATCAATCTTAGAAGGAATAAGGGCCTGCCAACGTCTTCAATATAGTCTTCCCACCATGAGACTAGGTACAAATCTGGCTTCGTAATTGCATTTACCTTCCTTTAAAGTAAACAGAGGTTTGTTGATGCATTCAATTTCAGAACCAATATTATCGATAAATTCCAATTGCTTTGACTTAGTTCAACCAAATATTTTTCCAGTCTCTGTTTCGAGCTGAACTTGTTTTCTCTGAACTCAACTGATAAAGTTGCTGTTTAATCTGCCCTGGCTTTCCTATGCCCACATCATGCCTTGCTGATGTATTGCTCATGTTTGGAGATTACCTTTTACTTCCAGTAGTCTAAAAGTATTCTCCCATTGAACTTGCTGTGTTAGCTAGTCATCGGGAAACTCACTTTGAAAACTGTCTACCTTTATTTCTACCCCACTCTCAATATCTCCATGATCATCCTGCAGTCTGATCACACGACACACTTTTTCCTCCTTATCCTCTTGTCGACAGTATCTTTTGATTGAGTTTGAGTGACCTGTACTTCTCTTAGCATAGTTATGAGTTGGATGTTTAATTTGAAAAAAAAAGGCAATGTCTCCTCTTTAGACAGAAATCTTCTGTATTTCTTGCCTAAGCTGCGTACCTCCTTTGCACACACAGGAATGTTTACTTCCAGTTTCTTAATTGTATTTAAAGCTACGATCTGATCCATGACCTTCCCTTTTGAGTTTCCTTTTCAGACATATCTCATTGGTTTCCCTTGCAACTTCCAATATTCTGTACGACTATATTCCACCTTGTTACAACGAAAGCATCTCAGCTCAGTACTTTTCATTCAATCTAAGGAGGAATCCTTGGGACACACCCAGTGATCCATTCCTTATCTTAGCTACTTGCGTTCCTCTAATTCTCCCATTTTTTATCCTTTTCAAACTTATGAGGATGACAGTAAAAAGGATTAGTTCTGTGAACTACTCAATAATGCCCTCTGTCCAGCATTGCAACATTTTGGCCCTCAACATGGGTTCTTATTACAGACAGTAATGGTGCTTAAATTCCTTTTGGAGAATAATCTCTCTAAGAGTGAGAGAAGACGGTCTGAGAATCAATGTACAGTAAAATATGCAAGAGAGAAAAATCGTCCATGAGTTATAAATGTGTAATATACACAGGAGAGACGGAAGTCTGCCCATGAATGAGTATAGTATAATATATACATGAGAGAGAGGGTGTGTCTACATGAATCATTGTAGTGTGATATATACAGAGAGATAGACTGTGAATCAGTGTATTATAATAGATACAGGAGGTGGGGGAGAGAGGGTGTCTTTGAATCATTGCATTATACTATATGCAGGAGGCAGAGAGACACGTCCTGCGAATCAGTGTATCATAATATATACAGATCAGAGACGGGCTGTCCTTGACTCAGTGTATTTTATCCAATACAGGAGCGAGTGAGAGGCTGTCCATGGTTCAGTGTATTTTATTGAATTGTTTGAATTGAATGTGAATCAAGAGAGAGAGGATTGCTGTGAATTAGTATATTACAACAATGACAGTAGAAAAAGATGCTCTTTGTAAATTGTAAATTTACAAGAGAGAAACTGTACGTGCATTAATGTATTGTAGAACATACATTTGAGAGAGACTGTGAGTCGGTGTTTTATAAAACATACCGTTGAGACACAGACTTGTCTGTGAATCGGTGTATTTTAGTGTAAACAGGAGAGAGAAACTGTGAATCAGCGTGTAAGAATATATCGAGGAGAATACGTGAAGACACTATCTGTTAATCTGTGTATTGTAATACATAGAGAATAGAGAAAGAAACTACATGTGAACCAGCGTATTCTCATACGCAGGACTACCAGAAACTGGTTATGATTTGGCGTGTCATGATATATACAGGAGAAAGAAAGACTGTGAATCATTCACCGATAGACAGCATGTGAAGCAATATATTATGGTGTATAATGTAGAAGGAGAGACTCTTTGTTAATCAACGCATAGGCCCTGTATAACTGCCCTATGCCACCCCTACTTCTGAATTCAAATTCTCTTGAAATGAAGGCCACCTTACCATTTGCCTTCCTAATTGCATGCTACACCTGCCTGTTTACTTTTATTGACTGATGTACACGGACATTTAAATTCCTTTGTATGTTTATATTTCCCAATATATCACCATGTAAATCATACCATTTCTGTTTTTCAATCCAAACTTCACATTTACCCATGTAATACTGCATCTGTCATGTGTTTGTCCACTCACTCAACTTGTTTAAATTGCTGCGAAGCCTCTTTGCATTCTCCTTACAACTGGCAATCCCACTTCATTTTTTGTCATCAGCAAATTTGGAAAAATTGCATTTGATTCCCTCGATATAAAATATACATATCATAAATAGCTGGGGCTCAAGCACAGATCCCTGAAGGACACAAGGAGTCACCACCTGCCCCCGAAAGAAGACCCACTTATTTTCACTCAGAGCTCGTAAGAACTGCAGATGTTGGAGTCAGAGATAACATAGTGTGGAGCTGGAGGAACACAGCAGGTCAGGCAGCATCAGAGGAGCAGGAAGGCTGACGTTTTGGGTCGGAACCCTTCTTCATAGATGGGGCCCCTTTTCTGAAGAAGGGTCCCCACCCGAAACATCAGCCTTCCTGCTCCTCTGATGCTAACTGACCTGCTGTGTTCCTCCAGCTCCACACTGTGTTACCACTTGTTTCCACTCTCTGTTTCCAGTTTATCAACCAATTGTCAATCTATGCCAGTATCTTACGCCCAATCCAATGTGCCTTAATTATGCCTACTAGCCTCTTACGTGGAATTCTTCACCACAAAGGGCTGTTGAAACTGGTTCATTAAATATATTCAAGGCTGAAGTAGATTTTTGATCAGTAAGGGAATCAAGGGTTATGGGGAAAAGGCAGAAAAGTGGAGTTGAGGTTTATCAGATCAGCCATCATCTCATTGCATAGTGGATTAGACTTAGTGGCCTGAATGGCCTGTTTCTATTCCTGGATTATAGTCTTACGGTCATATTAACTTTTATCAAAATTCTTCTTGAAATCCAAATATACCCCATCCGCTAGTTGTCCCTTATCTATTCTACTAGATACATCCAGAAAAAACTCCAGTATATTAGTTAAGCATGATTTCCCTTTCATAATCTGATGCTGATTTTGTCTAATCCTGTTAATGCTATCCAGGTAAATAAAAACGGAAAGAACTGTGGATGCTGTAAATCAGGAACAAAAACAAAGTCGATGGAAAAGCTCAGCAGAGTTCTGAGGAAGAGTCACTGGACCCAAAACATTAACTCCTTTTTCCTTCACAGATGCTGCCAGACCTGCTGAGCTTTTCCAGCAACTTTGTTTTTGTTCATGCTTTCCAGGTGTTCTGTTATCATGTCTTTTATCGTAGACTCGAGAATTTTCCACATTACTGATGTTGGACTAGGTGTCTGTAATCCTTTGTTTCTTCTTCCCATCCCTTTTAAAATAGTGGCGTTATATTTGCCAACCTCCATTCTGTAGGAACTGCTCCAGCATCTATAGAATATTGGAAGATAACCAACAATACATCGAATATATCCAGGGCTTTAGCATTCTGGAATGTAGACTATCACACTATGGGGATTTGTCAGACTTTAACCACATTAATTTCTGGGGTGGAAGGGTCTAGGCCCAAAACGTCAAGTTTTCCTGCTCCTATGATGCTGCTTGGCCTGCTGTGTTCATTCAGCCCCATGCCTTGTTATCTCTTAATTTCTGTGGTACTTTTTTTTAAACTGATGCTGATTTTCTTCAATTTGTTCCCCCATCTAGACCTTTTCCCTAATATTTCTAGGACAGTATATATCCTGTTTTGTGGAGACAGAACCAAAATATGTGTTCAATTCTTCTGTTGTCTCTTCATCATTATAATTTTACCATTTCTGACCATAACAGACCTGCAAGTGTTCTTGCTAATCTCTTTCTCTTCATGTATTGATAGAAGTTTTCATAGACAATTTTTATGTCATTGCAAGTTTACTGTCCTACTTTATTTTCCCAGACTGGATCAATCTTATTGTCATTTTTTGCTGAATTTTAAACTGCTCCCAGTCATCAGGCTTCCTGCTTTTTCTGGTAATTTTAGATTGCTGCGCTGTTGATCTAACAGTATCCCTAATTTATTTTGTAAGTTTATCTTATTTTGTAAATTTATTTATTTATTTATTTTCTGTTTTACTTTTGCAGCATATAAGAATGAATAATTATTGTGATTCATGCATATGTTCCTTAAATATTATCATTGTCTATTCACCATCAACCCTTTTTGTAAAGTTTCCCAATCTACCATTGCCAACTCATACCTCATACCCTTTATTTAGATTCAGAACCCTAATTTCAGATTCAGTTTCTTCACTCTCCATCTTAATGAAAGATCCTACCATCCTATGGTTGGTCTTCCAGAATGGAACCCACTCAACAATGTTATTAATTAATCCTTTCTCATTGCACAATACCCAATCAAGGATAATAGTCATTTCTGTAATGTTTTGGTTTAAAACGTATCATATAAATATGCCAGGAAATTTTCCTCCACAGTATTATTGTTTGTTTCGGTTGCCCAGTCTGTATGCAGGTTAAAGTCATCCATGATTATGGTTGTAACTTTATTGCATGCATCTCTAATCTCCTGTTTAATTCCTTCCTTTACATCTCTGCAACATTTTGTTTTACTGATTTCTCAATAGTCAATGCCACCATATTTTCTGTCTCTTAGTGCTTTTTATCTCCACACATATAGATTCTGCATGATGATTTTCTGAGCCAATATCCTTCCTCTCTATTGCATTAAAATATTGCATTAAATGTCCTTTACTAACAATGCAACACCCCTCCTTTCCTTCTTTGTCTGTCTTTCTGAACTATTAAGTACCCCTGGATGTCCACTTTCCATGCTTGGTCAAGCTGCAGCCATAATTGCAAATATATCGTTGTGCTGATGATTTATCTACATCATTGTGAATGCTTTGCATCTTAAGAAGCAAACCCTTCAGACCTGTCTTTCTAATCTTGTAGTCATCTTAACTTTATTTCACACTATGGTTTTATACCCTTGTTTTGCTACCTCTCACTTTTACTTCTTACTTTTTTTGTCTTTAGTTTCTATCCTTGTTTCTCCCTTCTCTGTCTACCTGCTTAGGTTCCCACCCCTGTGCCATTCTAGATTAAGCAAAACTTAACATTTGCAAACAGCACCCTCAAGAGCATATGCATTGAAGAGAGAGAGAGAGACTGTCTGTGAATCTCTGTGTCATACTACACAGAAGCAAAAAAGAACGTGAAATTCCATTTTAATATTTACAAAATTGAAAGAGAGACTATTTGTTAATTAGTGTATTGTAATACACAGAAGAGAGAGAAGACTGTGTGTGAGTCATAAATCAGTTCACCTGTGAATCAGTGTACTATAATACAAAGAGGATAGAGACAATCTGTGAAACACTACATTATAACATTTACAGAACTGTATGTGAGTGTACTGTAACAGGTACAGGAGAAGGAGAAACAGTGACTGACGGTTTCATATATCCAGGAGAATGAGAGACTGTCCATAAACCAGTGCACTGAATATACACTATAACAAATAAAGGCATGATGGAGACTGTGCAACAGTGTAGTACAATACGTAAAAGAGAGACAGAGAGTATATGCGAATCAGTGTGTTGTAATATATGCAAGAATGTGAGATACTACCCATGAGCCAGTGCTTTACAACATGTATAGGTCAGAGAGAAAGAGAGACTGTCCATTCATCAGTTTATTATTGTCTATAATAGATGGTCTGAGTCAGCACGTTATAAAATATATCAGGGAAAGACAGACTGTAAATCTGTATTGTAACACAAACTGGAAAGAGGGCATTTACAAATCAGTGTATTCTGATCTGTTCAGAAGGTTGGCAGCCTGTGATCAGTATACTGCAAAATATATAATAAGAAAAGAAATAGTGTATGAGTCTGTAATGATACATACAAGAGAGAGGGAGATTGTCTATGACTTAAGTGTAATGGGGAGAGAGAGAGAAACATTCTGCCAAACAGCATATAATGATAGATGTAGAAGAGGGTTACGGTGTGAATCAGTATAGTATATATAAAGGAGACAGTAAGACTATCTGTGAATCAGTCTATTATAGTTTATACAGGAGAGAAAGTGTCTCTGAATCATTGCATTGTGAGATATACAGGAAGGAGCGGAGACTGCCTGGTGAACAATATATAAAGTGTCATATAAAGTAGAGATAAAGTCACCATTGTCCCACACTCCCTGTACAGAGAGACAACTCGTAGTGAGTTTAACCTGAGGGTTACCCCTCAGGCAAAGGGCAAGGATTGAGAAGGAAGGCCATCATTGTAACCTTAGTCATTATGGGAAATGGACCCATGCTATTGGCATCAAATTTGCGTTGCAAACCAGCCATCCAGCCAAATTCTGAGGAAGGGTTCCCGGACCCAAAATGTTAACTCTGTTTTTTCCCTTCACAGATGCTGCCAGACCTGCTGAGCTTTTCCAGCAATTTCTGTTTTGTTTCCTGATTTACAGCATCCGCAGTTCTTTCATTTTTTATCCAGCCGACTCCAAAAAGTGTAATCCCATTGTCCCATAAGAGAGCGGCGACTGGTGATGATTTAATCTGAGGGTCACCACGCCTCAGCTGAGGGGAAAGGTTGAGGAAGAGAGTTCTTCATAGTGACCTCAGCCTGTATAGGAATTGCACCCACACTGTTGATATCACTCTGCTTTCAACCGGCTGTCCAGTCAACTGAGCTAACGGGAGAGAGAGGAACAGTCTGATTCAATGCATTGCAATATGTACAGGAGGGAGAGAAAGAGTCTATCTGTGAAAATGTTATGTAATGTGTACAGGAGAGATGGAGAGAGGCAGTCCGTGACGCAGTGTATTATAATACATAAAGGCAGAAAGCGGCTGTGAACAGCATACTGTATGACACCTAGCAGAAGGAGAGACTGTGAATCAGTGTTCTATTATATACAAGAACAAAAGTAGATGATGAATCAGTGTACTGGAATATATACAGGCGAGAGAGTGCAACGAAGATTGTGAATTAATATAGTGAAATATGTACATGAGAACTAAGAGAGACTGCATTAAGATAAACAGGAGAGAGGGAACACTGTCTGTCAATCTGTATATCATAATGCGTATAGAAGATTGAGAATGATTGTCCCTCAGTGTTTTATAATACCCAGTGAATCAGTATATTCTAATACATGCACGAGAGGGAGAGGAAGGGGAAAATCTTGTAGAGGTGTGAGTGACATGGGCTATGGCGTAATGTGTAGCACAATGGGGCAACAAGTGTGCTGAGGCCCATCCCAATGTCGAGCTCATCTCCAGTCCTCTTTTGAACTTTTCACAAGCAACCAGGCAAAATTCTCGCTCGGCAGTGGCAAAATGTCAATTGATGCTCATTTTTGCTTGATAAACATATTGTTAACACCACAGCTTGCCTTATTAATATTTACACTTCCATCTTACCAAACTCATCAAACGTAGAAACTCGTCAGGGAAACTAGAGTGTCTGCCTGGTGAATTCAGCTGACCACTTACTCTGAAATACCTCCATGTTGACTGTGACCAAACCACATGCATCTGTGGGCACCAGCCACACAGACATTTCTCTGTGGATATTGGCATTGACATCTATCAACCAAATATGACATTCCTATTCACTGGCATTGCACTCTAGAAGCACAGACTTGTATTGCAGGATACAGCATGGAGCTTTATGCACAGGGACAGTCATCCAGCTCGCAGACTGGATTAGGCTGCATCTCAAGGATGTTCGCTCACTCTCTTAGTGCTCACTGACTTGACGCCTACCTGACGGCATCCTGGCCTTGCCTTCCCATGCCATGCCAATTAATGCAGAATTAGCATGCCCGGACAGTGCATCCATTTCACACCAGCCCCATGTGCTAGCCATTTATAAAGCAAACATACAACACTTGCAGCATGAAGACCTCCCAATGAAGGCAGCCTCCAATCAGTAAGCCAAGGTTTGATACATGCAGGAGAGGGAAAGAGTCTTTCTAAGTGTCAGCATATTATGAAAAGTACAGAAGAAACGGGGAATCAGTGTTTTACCATACACACAGGAGAAAGAGAGACTGTCTGAATCTCTATTATAATATGTACAAGTTGGAACCAGACTGTCAATCAGTGAATTACAATGTATACAGGAGAGAGAGAGACAGACAGACAGACAGACTGTCCATGAATCAGTGTGTCATAATATATAAAGATGACAGAGAGACTGTCTGTAAATCATTATAACATGCACAGGACAGAAATAGAGAGTCTGTGAAACAGTATAGTCTGTGATATACAGGAGAGATTTTGAAAGATTTTCAGTGATACAATAATACCTGCAGGAAAATGGAGTCCGATTGTGAATCAGTGTATTATAAAACCTACAGAAGACAGAGACTCTCAGTGAATTTGTGTATTAATATATACTGAAGGGACACTGATCAGCTTATTATATTATGTACAGGAGAAAGATTGATAGAGGCTGTCAGTGAATCTGTGCAGTATACAGAAGACTGAGAGACTGTGACTCAGTGCTTTATAGTATATATGTAACAGAAGGGGGATTGTTTAGCAGTGTGTTAAAATATATACAAGGGATAGGAGAACTGTCAGTGTATCAATGCATTATGAGGACAGAGAGAGAGAAACTTCCTGTGAATCAGTCTGTTAATGTTATATACGAGAGAGAGAGAGACTGCCTATGAAGAATCTATTACAACCATACAGGTGAGATGGAGACTGAAAAGTGTATTATACGAAATTCAGGAAAGAGAGGGGATCTTTTTCCATGATCTAGTTGATAGTACGACAAGCATGGGAAAGTGTGAATCAGCGTATTATAGTATATATTGGATTGAAACAGACTGACTGTGAATCGAGGTTTAAGATATATACCAGAGGGAAACACCCTCAGCTGTATTTTACAGGGCATCCCAGTCACCTGTCATTCCTTGACTAAGGCTTCAGAGGGAACCTGCTCGCTAAATTGCTGGCTGGCTGGCATCCTTTAATGCCTGAAGCAGTGATATTGGCTAAGTTTGAGATATGCACTCATTCCCACAACATCCCCTCTACCACCTACCACCAGCCTGTAAAGGATGTCTTTCCTCAGAGGTTGAGCTGTGGCCAGTGTTGACACTACAGGCAGTCCCTTAAGAAGATGAGCCCTGAGCAACACCGTCCCGATGCCCCCTACCATCCAAGCAGGTATCTACAGTAGGCCACCTACTGGACAAGTTCCACTACAAATTTACCTACCCTTATTCACTGAACTCCTCAACCCAACAGCAGTGTGTCTTTCCCCCACACCACCAGATAAACCTACCACTCTGGGAATAACAGCAGAGGATTTGCTGCAGGAGGATTGCCAGGGGGAAGCATCCACTCAAAACCATTCTCTCACCTAAGTAACAAAAAAAAATTTGTGATGTAATACAACATGAAACAGAAAGTGACTGTCCGGGAAGCACAGTGTACTTTATAAATATGGGGAGGAATTGTCAGTCAATCACAATATTTGATAACGTACCCAGAAGAACGAGACTGTCAGTGAATCACTATTAGAGGATATGTATAGGGAGATACTGCCAGTACAGTCTCTGACAATAACGACAAAGAAAGGGAGTATCAGTGAAACATTGTAACCATTATTTAATAGAAGGAGAGAGACTTTTTCCTGTGCCGGCTCTCCAAAGGAGCAATTTACCTTGTGCCATACACAGTTTTCTCTCTGTTCTCCCTGTTTATTAGGAAGAGACGGCCTAGTGGTATTATAGTTGGACTGTTAATGCAGAGACCCAAGTAATGTTCCTGGGACCCAGATTCAATATCCACCATGGCAGATGGTAGAATTTGACTTCAATAAAAATCTGGAATTCGAAGTCTAATTGCGACCACAAAACCATTGTGGATTGTCAGAATAAACCATCTGGTTCGTTGATATCCTTCAGGGAAGGAAACTGTCATCTTTACCTCGTCTGACCTACATGTGACTCCAGACCCACAGTCATACGGTTGACTCTTAACTGCCCTCTGGGCAATTAGGAATGGGCAGTAAACGCTGGCCTGGCCAGCAATGCCCTCATCCTGTGAATGAATTAAAAAATACCCTGCATATAATCTAGAGCATAATAAATATAGACTTTGTGTGAAGTACAAAGTGAGTACATTGCAGAGAGAATCTGCAGTGTGACTGTAACAAGGCCAGCCAGTGGACGTCACAGAAAATGAATTCCCTGATTGGGTGTGTTAATCTGGTCTAATCAGGGAGTCCTGGCTGACAGATATAAACAAGAGTGTCAAACGTCCAGTTCACTCTGGGAGCTGGCTCTGAGGGAGCTGGATCAGTTTGAAGGACTCTCCACGTGTAAATAAAGGCTGAGTTGGTGACAGGATACTGGCCTTTGCAGAGTTATTTCAGTGGTGATGAGTGAAAAGCATGCTCATGAAGAAATTTGCTCACAACAGTCATGTTTGAGTTAGAGTGAGCATTTCTGGCATCGTGCCTTTATTTGGGAAGCTTGCCTTGTTTGATCCTGCTGTCAAAGAGTTAGCCCAGTATGTGGAAAAAATGTGTTAGTTTTTTCTGGGAAAATGACATTAGGATAGGTAAAAAGTAACGAGTAATTCTCCTGTCAGCTCGTGGACCTGCAGCTTTTTCAGTTATTTAGGAGCCAGATTTTGCCCAAGGCACCAGATGTTAAAACCTTCCAAGAATTGACAGATTTAGTTAAGAAATATTACGACCCCAAGCCTTCCCTAATTCTGAGATACTATTGGTTTTACTCAGCAATTTGAGAACCAGGGGAATCCTTATAGGGATTTTTGAATAGGTTCAGACGACAGAGGTATGTGACTTTTGCCCAGGCCTTAACGAGATGCTGAGAGACTGTTTGGTATGTGGGATTAATGGTGTGATCATTGCAGAAGTCCCTACTAGACTTCAAACAGGCGCTACAACTGGCTTTACCATTGGAAAATGTGGCAAGTGGAGCAGATGAGTTGAAGGGTATTCTGAAGGAAGAAGACACCCTCGTCAGTTCACTGAGCTTATAAAACACTGCTTGAGTGAAGGCAATTGCATAGCCTCACTCAGGACATATCCTGAACTGATGGACTCTAGGTCAGCCCACAGCAAATCTGCAAAACAAAGCCAAGCCTCAGCCAAAGAATTAAAAGTTCCTTCAGGATCTGGGCCGGCAAGGCATTATAGATAAAAGGTACTGCAGATGCTGGAGAATCCGAGATAACAAGCATGGGGCTGGATGAACACAGCAGGTCAAGCAGCATCATAGGAGCAGGAAAACTTGACGTTTCGGGCCTAAACCCTTCATCAGAAATGGGGGAGGGGAAGAGGGCTCTGAAATAAATAGGGAGAGAGGGGGAGGCGGATAGAGGATGGATAGAGGAGAGGATAGGTGGAGAGGAGGCAGACAAGTCGAAGAGGCGGGGATGGAGCCAGTAAAGGTGAGTGTAGGTAGGGGGGTAGGGAGGAGATAGGTCAGTCCAGGGAGGACGGACAGGTCAAGGGGGCGGGATGATGTTAGTAGATAGGAGATGGGGGTGTGGCTTGAGGTGAGAGGAAAAACAGGTTAGGGAGGTGGAGATGAGCTGGGCTGGTTTTGGGATGCGGTTGGGGGAGGGGAGATTTTGAAGCTTGTGAAATCCACATTGATGCCATTGGGCTGCAGGGTTCCCAGGCTGAATATGATTTGCTGTTCCTGCAGCCTTTGGGTGGCATTATAGTTGTTACTCGTATGCGGACTCGAGACAGCAAAAGGTCGCACTAGGCCTGAATTGTGTAAGAGAACACATAGGCTGGTATCCAGGAGAGTGCACACCCTGGAAAACCCACCTACATCTAGTTGGAACAGTTAAACTACTTAGCAACATGCAAATCAGAACCAATCAAAATAACTGTCTGGTTAAATGGTCACCTGGTTCTACTGGAGGTCGATACTGACACGGCCGTTTCAGTAATTGCAGAACCAGTCTTTAACAAAATTTGCTCTGGACTCCAACCGTTCGGTTTGTGCAAGACCTCAGCTAGACTGAGAACCCATACTAGGGAACGGTCATAGATTAAGATTGTTTCGGTCTCTTATGAGAAGCAGCTGGTTCAGTTACCACTGATCGTAATGAAAAGCTCAGGCCCAAGCTTGTTGGGGCGGAATTGGTTGAGAAAGATTCACCTCGATTGGCTGAACATTTTTTGATTTGAAACTAGCTGCCTGAGTGAAGTCCTAATACCCGGAAATTTTTCAGGAAGGTCTGGGGACTATCAAAAGAGCCAAGGCCACCTTGCATGTTGGCCAGGAAACAATTCCACAATTCTGCAAGGCCCGCCCAGTGCCGTTTACCTTGTGGGTAAAAGTAGAGGCAGAAATCAGGAGGCTGTAAAGTGAAGGAATCATCAAAGCAGTCCAGTCTGTGAAATGGTCAGCATCAGTTACACCAATTGTGAGGCCCAACAGGGGAAATGAAGCCATCGGGGACCTTCCATTGTTACCTTTTTGCCTTTAGCACTGACCAACAAGCTGTGGCAAGGGCCGACTCCTAAAAACTATCTGAGAGCCAACAGATCCGTGGAACACCAAGCACAGATGAAGAAGGGTTTTCCAAGTCCTCAAAGGCATCCATTGGAATGAAATCCAATACAATATCAAAAAAGCTCATGCATACAACCCCTTGTCCCTCCAGCTGTCTCTTTGTCATTGCCCAGGTTTCTTCCCTTGCTGCATAGTGCAGAATTTCTTGGTAGGTGTCATGGAATCGATTTACATTCTTTCCTGCAGTAGACATCAGTCCTGTAATCATCTGCTTCCCAATTTCACTGAAGAATAGCTGGTTTGTCTTATCCTGCAATAATACCTCAAATGCCTGACGCACACAGTGTAGCTTTGCCAGGAAGCTCTCATCACTATAGCATTCCAGATGCACAATTCTGTATGATCGGCAAACAACCCGATCATCTCGAACAATCTTCTTGGCTTCTTCGTATAAAGCAGACAATCTGGACGACTGAAATCTCTTGCCATTGAATGATAAAGAATCAAATAGCTGTGCTGCTGAAAAGAACGAGTCTTCCGACGTCACACTGACGACATCATCAAGATAATATTGTCCAGAATACTCTCCATAGGGAAGGGCTGGAACCCCAATGCACTCAAAATCAACTCGCCTTTGTGGGGATTTTAAACAAACGGTAAACTGCTTTCGCAGCTGGATAAATACCCA
This sequence comes from Ginglymostoma cirratum, assembly GCA_024137785.1. Classification (NCBI taxonomy): domain Eukaryota; kingdom Metazoa; phylum Chordata; class Chondrichthyes; order Orectolobiformes; family Ginglymostomatidae; genus Ginglymostoma; species Ginglymostoma cirratum. Next base: position 1,427,855 of record JAHRHZ010000070.1, on the reverse strand, counting down.
ATCCCCTGCATAGAGGATTTGTACACAAAGCTGGCAGGGGAGCTGTCCTTCACAAAGTTGTACATGAACCGTACGTACTTGTAATTGCAGTTAGGATTCCCAGAACTATGCTACAGTTCATACCCATAAGGGTTTGTACCAACATACGAGACTGCCATTTGTGGCATTGTCAGCCTGTGCAATTTTTCAGTGGATGATGGAGAGCATTTTACAAGATCTAACCCAGGTCACCGTTTATCTAGAAGATGTGCTAATAACAGGGAAGACCAATAAGGAGTACTTAGAGAACTTGGACGTAGTCCTTCAACGTTTCTCGCAGGTGGGCATATGCCTTAGAAGGTAAACAAAGTTTTGATGGCCATATTTGGTGCCGGAAAGTTCCACCAATACCTTTACAGATGTAAATTTGTAACAATAACAAACTGTTGTTAGGTCTACTTAAAGAGGTCAAGACAGTGCCACCCATAGCTTCAGGCTGAATTCAGTAGTAGACTCTAATACTAAATGTGTCTAATTACAAGTTGGAACACCATCTGGGAGGCTGAGTAGCAAATGCGGATGCATTGAGCCACATCCCGCTGGCAGATTCATCACTGCTGGTACCACCACTGAGTCCAGAATGGTTTTAGATTTTCTGGATATACTTCCAGCCACAGCTGACGATAACAGACTTTGGGTACAGAGAGATCAGGTTCCGACAAAACTGAAACAGCTGGCAGTGATGGGGGAAACCAACGAGCCATCACAACCAGAACTTAAGCTTTCTTGGACCCGGAGAGACCAGATCACAGTGGAGGACGGAATATTGTTATGGGGACCAAGAGTGATTGTCCTGAGCAAAGGTTGCCACCAGACACTGGGGTCTTTAAAATGAAGATTTTGGTGAGACATTATGTCTGGTAGCCAGGTTTGGATATAGCTGGGCTAGTGGGGCAGTGACTAGAGTGTCAACAAGGACAAAAATTACTGCCAGCAGCTTCCCTACATTCGTGGGAATGGCTGGGTATACCCATGTCAACTTTGTAGGTCCTTTCATGGCTCAATGTTCTTAGTCATTGTGGATGTCCACTCAAAGTGGCTGGATGTGCATAGAGTTCAGTCATCAAACATGGGGATGATGATAGAAAAACTGCACACATCTTTTGCAATAGATGGACTTCCAGAAGAGTTGGTTACAGATAATTGTTACAGCCATTGTTTATCAGCAATGAATTTGAGTATTTCCTAAAATCAAATGGTATTTGATGTATAAGGAAAGCTTATACCATCCATCATCCAGTGTTATAGCAGAGAGGGCAGTCCAAGTTTTGAAGGCAGGCTTAAAGAAACAGTCTACAGCTTCCTTTGATACCAAACTGTCCTAGTTCCTATTTGATTATAGCACCACTGCTCATGCAAGTACAGGGATAGTTCCAGCAGAGTTGCTATTAGGGAGAAGATTCTGCGTTAAAGGTTAAATCTGGTCTTCCCCGACCTGGGGTGGAAGATGAAACAGCATCAGGAATGCCAGTGCCAGACACAAGACTGGCTAAGCGAAAGGGACACTTTACTCTAGGGGACAGTGTTTGGTGTAGAAACAATGGGAATGGCTCTACATAGGTAAGAGGCATGGTCAACGCGAGTTCAGGTCCAGTGACATATAAAGTTTGGGTTGGTGTGACAGCCCTGAATAAGCACATGTGGACGATATAAAAGCTGAAAACCCACAAACGAGAGCAAAACGTTCCCCGCTCCTCAACAGCCTTTCCTACTGTTCTGGAACCTGTGGGTGCTCGCTTTCAATCAAGCATCGGACATACCTTGGAATCTGAGGTGGTCATGGCAGATGTCACTGCCTTGAAGCCTTTGTTGCATGAAGAGGAGAATGAATTTCATCTGACATGCTCTGGGTGCAAGAGATGAGCTACTGTGCATTACACACTGCTCATATCAGAGGTAGAGTTGGAGAAACCTGACCCGTTGCTAAAACGCCCCAGGAGGAACTCCAAAGAAAAGAGAACCGGCCTATGTCCTTGGACTCCAAAGGGGAGGGACCATAGTGATTGTAATGAGGTTAGCCAGGTAGACCTCATAGAATATGAGTCCCCTGATTGAGGTGTTACTCTGGTTCAATCAGGGAGCCCTGGCTGACAGAGATATAAACAGGAGTCAATTAGTGTGGAGTTGGAAACGCACAGTTGGTCAGGTAGTATCCAAGGAGCAGGAGAGTCAATATTTTGGGCTGAAACTCTCAGAAGTTCTGTTCACTCTGAGAGCTGGCTCTGCGGGAGCTGCATTCGTGTCTTTCCACATGTACTGACATGTCTCCATATGCACTGACACCAGGACCTGAACATCCACCTGCAGTTCTATCATGCTATGAGGTATGCACGTGGGTGAATTTACCTTCAGTGGTGAAGGGATGGTGAGTGCAAAGAGTTGGGATTTTTTGGCTAAAAATGAAGTAGTTAACCAATGCTTGAGGTCCGTAAAAATCAGTAAAAGCCAGAAGTCACTTTTGCACACAATTAACCATCATTCGATTACATATGGTGTGTAGGGAGAGAAAATGTGAGTGAAACTGTTACAATCTTTACACAAGAGATTGTCAGTGAAATACAGTAAGTTATAATAGATACACGACAATAAGACATATGTAATCTATGTATGTATATAATATATATGTATATACATATAGAGAGAGAGAGACTTTCTGTTAGGTGCACTGTATAATATTTACTGAAGAGGGACTGTCAGTGAAACACAATGTGTTATAATACGTTATTACATAATACCCAACACCAATGAGGCATAGTGCATTATAATATGTGATAATACTGTATGAGCAAGGAGCGATTGCCTGTTGGTGAAAAACAAAAGATTTAACTCTATCGGGGAGAAGTAGAAGCAGGTTTTGAAATCCGATGTGTTCTAAAGCGTAGGGAGACATACAATCTTTGAAAAGTAGATACATGAGACACTGTCAGTGAAATGCAGCACATTGTAACATTTACACTGAAAAAGACCATCTTTGAAACACTTTCTCGAAGAGAGGTGTCAATGAAATATATTTTATTATGAAATACACAGGCAAGATGTTAGCATTGAAACCTAGTGCGCATGAATAAAAAGAGACACTATCAGTGAGATACACTGTATTTTATACAGGAGATAAAGACTGTCCTTGGAACATGGTGTAATATAATGGAGATAGGGTGAGATAATCAGTGCAACACAATCACAGAGGGAGACTATTCAGCCCATTGTGTTGGCTCTGTTTGAAATAGCAATTAATCTTGTACCATTCCTCCTTTACACATAATATGGAAGTAGGTAGCAGAGAATGGCCTTGACTTATCAACCTCTGGACTACAGGCCAGGCAAGCTTCTTCTACATCTCTCTGTTATTAGTGGTTGCCTATCCAATACAGCGCATAATATATGTAGGGCATGCGATTGTCAATGTAATGTAGAATAGACAAGAACGGAGATAACCTGTGAGCCCATGAGGCACAGAATAGTATAATGTGCATCAGAGAATGAGACTGTCAATGAAAAATAGTTTTTAATAATATATACACAAAAAGGTAGAAACTATTAGTGGAACTGTGCATTACAATATATGCAGGGTGACACCAGTGAATCACAATGGTCCAGATTGTCTGGTTTCCAGAGAGTCAACGTTGGGAGTGTTGTGCAGGTCTCTTCAAAGGCCCCAATGCATGATTCCATGGGATTTTCCTGGAAAGCTTCAACTTCCAGTGGGACATTGCATGAGTATCTCCAACCCTGAGTTAGAGGCAGACACATGGGAGGATGTGACTTACTTGAATAGTTACCCAGAGTTAACGTTTCGGGTCCGGTGACCCTTCTTCAGAACAAGGAGAAGGATCACCGGACCCGAAACGTTAACTCTGTTTTCTCCTCCACAGATGCTGCCAGACCTGCTGAGCTTTTCCAGCAACTTTGTTTATGTTCCTGATTTACAGCATCTGCAGTTCTTTTGGTTTTTATTTAGGTTTCTGTGGCTGTGAGGATCTCTGAGATGACTGAGTTTGGAAGGATGCCCCATAGAAAGAACTACCTGAAAAATGGGAGGGAGGTAAATTGGTAAACTTTTGTCTAGCTACCATTTGAGGTAGATTGGGGGATGTAGTCCAATGTATTATGTATTATACCAATCATATAGTACTGGCTTTCCAAAAAAGTAATTTATTGAGTTGTATGGCCCAGACATTTTGGATAATAAGAAAGCACGTAGAAAGGTCAGTTTTAGACCTTTGATCATTGTGCTCTGTGTCGCCGTACCACTCTGTCACTATCAGTTATCTGCAAAATGCAGTGCATTATAATATTCACCATAAGCGGGACGTCAGTGAGGCACCATTTGTTATACTATACACATGAGAGACTAACTGTTATTGAAACACAATGTTCATAAGATATACAGAGATAGATAACCAGTGAAAAGAAATTTAAGGTATAATACACAAGAGGTGGAGACTCTCAATGGGACAGGATGTGTTATAATATGTAAAGGTTATGTAATGGGGGGGTTAGATGTTGGTTAACTGAGTTGGATGGATAGATAGTCAGTGATGCAAAGTGATTCCAAGAGCTTGGGTTCAATTCCTGCACGGGCTGAGGTCACCATGAAGGACTCTCCTTCTCAACCTCTCCCTTCACCTGAGGTGTGGTGACCTTCAGGTTGAAGCCCCACCAGTCATCTATCTCTGGTGAGAGAGCAGCACTTTGGTTCAGTAGGATTCTGGCAAGTTAGTAACCAGAATGATCGAATTATTACAGCACATGAGAATGCCATTCAGTCTTTCATGTCTGTACTGTTCTCTGAAGAAGGAATTTACCTAGTGCCACATCTTGGTCTTCTTCTCATAGTCTTGTATGTATTTCCTAATCAGATAATGAAGAAAGCAAATAACAGAGGCTGGCTTCAACTTGTTGACTCTGGGTTATAAGCCCAGCACACTTGCAATAGACCATGTAACTCCCATTATTTGCCTGGAAGCACCATGCTTTGTAATGCACACAGGGACAGCCTGGCTATGAGTTACAATGTATTAATATATACATATAGGGCAAAAATATCATTGAAACTGGACATTAGAATTTATCCATGAGGGAGACTATCAGTAATATACAATGCACGAATACAGGAGTTTGGCATGGGATTAAGTCATTTGGATCTTCAGACCTTCAGTAAGATCATGGCTCAACTCTATTTTGTTGTCTGCTCCCCTCCATTTCCCTAGACTCCATTGTAGATCCAGACTCCATCTAACTCTACCTTGATGCAATCATGCAGCCCCCACTGCTCTTTGGAGAAGGGAGTGCTGTATTCCCCCAGTTCTAGACTCTACTACAAGGGGAAATATCCTCTCAGCGTCTACCATTCCACATAAGAAAGCTCCTTCCAATCAAGAATAATTCAAGTGAAACTTCTTGAAACTGTTTCTGATGCAAATATTTTTTTCTTATGTCAGGTGACACAGTATTTTTAAACCATATACAGGATGCAGGCTGTCAGTGAGTGAAATTCTATCCTCGGACACATTGAGAGGCATTGTGTCATTACCTGACTGTCAATTCAAGAATGACGCCTACTCAAGGTCATCAATTTCTGCCATCAGTCTTCATGTGACTGGACAGGCATTAATCTCCATTAGTATTCATTGTTCACTTGGGGGCACTTGGGTGTATGTTTTCCATCAACATTGTTTTGGAGGGTGGCTGCAGGCTGGAATGGATGGTATCTTCTCTGCAAACTAAAGTATTTCTGGGACGCCATCAGAAAGTGAGAATGCATCATTGGCAAGAAGGAAGTGGACTTCTGGATAAGAGATTCCTACATAGCACTGTGATCTGCAGGTAAATTGGCTGACTTTCCTATGTACTTTTCTGCTTTTGTCTTCAAAATATCATTCTCGTTATGTAGGCATTTGCCAACATTAATAACAGCTGGCTTGAGAGTCCTCCGCAAGGTGAAATGAAGACTTTTGTTCTCTATCTCAAGATCTTCTTTGTGTAACACATGGTCACCACTCAAATACTGTGTTTATCTCAGCTAATCGTTCACAGTGATCTTAGAGCTCAGAACATTTCCGTAATGGGGACAGTTTACCTTCATCGAAGTGTCATTTTGTTGTACCACTGGAAGGAAACATGATGTTTCTGCATTGGACATACACAAAACTATTGTAATCACTCTTTTCTAAAGGCATGGAGTTTTGGGAATCAGCTAATATCTGAGCTTTGAGATGAGCAGTCTCTTGGTCGTGAGACTGCTTCAATCTTTGGTGAATTATATCCTCCTTTTAATGGTGAAATTTAACTTTTGCTAAGATTCTCAAGCACAAAAACCATTCAGGTTTGGGCTTTACCTTGTTTACTAAAGTAAACCTTAAAGGCTTCCACAGCTTGCTGATGAGAGCCGTATGAACAAAAAAAACAAGATGAGGCCACTTGGCCCTTCGAGCCTGCTCCACCAATCAATAAGATCGTGGCTGATCTGATTGTAACCTCAGCTCTACACTCCTGCATATTCCCAATAGCCTTGCATCCCCTTGATCATTCAAGAATCTATCTACTGCTGCCTTAAAAATGTGATCACTAGTTCGAGATTCTCCTACAAGTTGAAACATGCTTTCAACATCCACCCGATCAAATCATCTTAGGATCTTATATGATTCAGTTGAGAAACTTCTGACTCTTGTAAACTGTGGTCGATATAGGCCTAGCCTCTCTAGCCTTTCCTCATGAGGCAATCTGCTCATTTCCAAGGATTAGTTTAGTAAACCTTCTTTGAACTGCTTCTTATGTATTAACGTGCTTTCTTCTGTAAGTACGGTGCCCAGTAACTGTGCACAATGCTCCAGATGCAGACTCAGCAATGGCCTATATGACTGAATTATGCCCCTACTCTTCCATTCAATTCCCCTCACAATCAAACATAACATTCAATTAGCTTTCCTGATTACTTGCTGTACCTGCATTGTAGATTTCAGCAGACTATTTTGTAGATAAGGAGTCTCTAAATGATGTTCCTTCATGATTGAAGCTCATCTTGAGCCCTTAGCCTCTTAACGATCAGGGTATCTACACCTCATGGCTCTTCAGTGCACTTCGCTCGCAACACTGGAAGAACTTTTGCTCTCAGTTGAATTTCCTGGAATTTTGCCAAGGTTTTGGTTATCTCTAATGAAATCTGTAATGCGATCTGTGGGAGAGTCAAGCTGGATGTGAAACATTAACCCTGTTTCTCTCTCTACAGATGCTGCTAGACCCGCTGAGTTTCTCCAGCACTTTCTGTTTTTACTTCTGGTCATCTCTAATAGATATTGATGGGGCCTAACCCTGGAATCTTTTGTCCTGTCCCTCTGTGTCTTCTGCTGCTTGCACTCCAACTGTAGTGACATAGTTGCTCTGTTGATACTTGTCACCCTCTATATGACTGGGTGGACTTTGATCCCACCAATGGGGTTTCTTAAAGGCATCATCTATGTCCTGTTTGTTCATGTGCTAGTTGAATTTTTGGAGGGCTCCTTTTTATTGCCCACATCTGTAAATTCTCTGATTGACGATACTCCTTTACTTGCTAGGGCTAAATGCATTTGCTGGAATCTTGCTGCATTTTCTGCAATGAGCTTTGTCCTACACATTAGCTCAGTTGGCTGGACGGCTGCTTTGCCATGTAGTGTAATGTCAACCGCATGGGTTCAACCCTTGTTAGGTTCCACCTATCTTCTCCTTTATCCATCTTCTATCCGTCTCCCCCTCTCTCCCTTTTATTTCAGAATCCCCTTCCCCTCCCCCATTTCTGAAGAAGGGTCTCAACCCGAAACGTCAGCTTTCCTGCTTCTCTGATGCTGCTCGGCCTGCTGTGTTCATCCAGCTCTACACCGTGTTATCTCAGATTCTCCAGCTTCAGCAGTTCCTACTCTCTCTGTCTCTAGGACTGTAGTGGCTTTACCTTTGTTTTAATACATAGAGCAAGAGAGAAAAAGTTTGGATTTTAAACAGTTTATGACTTACAAGACATAGACGATGAAATTCATCATTGCGTCTAACGAGCCCGGTCAACCTTGGTCTAACTGAGAACTGGGATCTCAGACCCAAGACTAGATTCATGATTTGTCAGGTAGAGGTGATTCCTGTGGTTCGATATGCAACAGTACATACTTCAAAGATCTGGAAAAATACCACCAGCAGTACTTTTGCAAGATCCTCTAAATCCTTGTAGGTAAGGAGCCTTCACTGCCAAGCCAGCCTTGAGTTGCTGATCGCTCAAGAGTAGCTCCACTGGATGGAATGAGAAGTTTTTACAACTTACACAGGATCCCTGCAGCAGCCGTTCACGGCAGGAGAGTCCTAGATGGACAGTGGAAATACAAAGCGTCCCCGAAGAGGTCAAACATCGTCACCGTCTCATGTGAGATCCTGGCTTTTAACCAATCAAAATGGAGAAGGCTCATTCAGGAAGGCATTGAGCTCCATCTGGAGACTTTGTTAGGGACATGTGAAGTTAAAATGTTGGAGGGAGAGCACAAAACAACAATCTACTCTTCCAGTCAACCCTTCAGCACCACTTTAGTGGGGATGCGGTGACCTAGTGGTATTATCAGTGGACAGTTAATCCAGAGACCCATATAATGTTCTGGGGTTCATTCTGGGTCCCATGTTCAAATCCTGCCACAGCAGATGGTGGAATTTGAATTTAATAAATATCTGGAATTAAGAATCTCATGATGACTATGAATTCCTTGTTGATTGTCGGAAAAACCCATCTAGCTCACTAATGCCCTTTAGGGAAGGAAACTGCCATCCTTACCTGGTCTGGCCTACATGTGACTCCAGACCCACAGCAATGTGGTTGACTCTTAACAGCCCTCTGGGCAATTAAGGATGGGTCAATAAATGCTGTCTAGCCAGTGATGCCCTCATACTGTGCATGAATCAAGGGAAAAAACCTTGCCCTGCATGTGGCAGAGCCTGTTGGTCATGTGAAAGCCGAAAGAACTGCGGATGCTGTAAATCAAGACCAATAACAGAAGTTGCTGGAAAAGCTCAGCAGGTCTGGCAGCATCTGTGAAGAAAACATCAGTGTTAACATTTCTGTTCTGAGGAAGGGTCACCGAACCTGAAACGTTAACTCTGATTTTTTTCTTCACAGATGCCAGATCTGCTGAGCTTTTCCAGCAACTTCTGCTTTTGTTCCTGCAGGTCATGTATTGAACTAACCATCATCTCAAAACCCAATCAAACCAGAGTGAAAGCAGATTCATTTGACCCTGTGGGACTGTCTTAGAGAGGAGAGATTATAAATTATGCAGTGATAGGGACTGTCAGTGAAACATAGTTTATTATAACATACACAAGAGAAAGAAAATGCCATTGGACCACATTATATAATAATATAGAGAGGGTGATGCATTGCCAGTGAAAAATAGTTTGATATTAAATATGCAGAGAGAGAGTTTTTTGTCAAATAAAATGTATTTTAATGTACGAAAGAGAAACAGTCAGTAAATCCAGAAACACAGAATGTTTATTGCCCTGCATGAGGCTAGTCAGCCCTTCATGTCTGTGATGGCTCTTTGAAGGAGCTATTTATTCAGTGCTCTTTGCCTGTAACCCTGCATATTCTTTCTATGCAGATAAGAAGAATTTGAAATAACAGAGGGCGGTTTTGATCCGGCAATGGGGTTATGGGCCCAGCGTACTTCCACTGCACCGCACTGCTACTTGTGACTATGTGTAAATCACAGTCCACTGTAGTATACACAGTAATAGACTGTCTGTGAAACAGTGTACAGATAGACACTCTCAGTGCAACATTATTATATTGTATACAAAAAAGAGAGAGACCATCAGTGAAACATGGTGTGAAAGATTATTACAATAAACATCTTACATTTTTCCCCTGTCTGGTACAGATTGAGAAATTCAGAGCACACAGCATTTTTTCAGGTTTTGTTTCTGATGCTGAGTGTTCACAGGTGATGGCAGTCACTGATCTTTGAAGGTCCGTCAGATTGGGATCATACTGTGTGACTATTTCCAGTGCTGATCATTGCAGGCCTGAAAATGCTTTTAGACAATCCTAAGGCAAAGAGCAAGTTGCAGAAAACCATTGATAGAAAGGAGGCGAAAATAAGAATAAATCAGGTTATTATCTAAAGGACTGAAACGGACAATGAACACTTTGATGGAGAACAGCGAGATAAATAACAATACAATTACACTCACCATAAATCTGCAAACCTGACGAGGGACATGAAGCAAAAATAAACTATCGTGTAAATATGCAAAGTTTAAGAAGTTTTCAGGATATGAAAGACTACCCAGAGGTTGCTGACTGGCTTTACAACTGTTTAACATCCCTGCTTGAAATATCGACCGTAAACCCAAACTAAATTAGTTCCACCGCCTTCTGGCAGCATCTATGAGAGAGAAACAGTTAACATTTTGAGTCTGGTCTGACTCTTCTTCAGAACTGCCGGGATGTCCCGAGGATGAGAAAGAAATTACATAAATACAGGCTGTTTCTTTCTTTTAATTCAGTAATGTTTTCAACTTCTACACTCAACAGTCCCTGTGTATGTATGCTTTCCAGTGAATGTTTGAAAAACTGTGAGCCAGCAAGTCTGAACGGAGAAATACTAGTCTATACGCTGTCATAGTGTAAATAAAGCACAGGTTTATTGGTTAGAGCAAGAGATGCAAAGTGTAAGAGAGGAAGAACTGTTTTGTTCAGCAAGTGCAGATGGCCTGCAACTCACTGTTTGGAGGCTATTCAGCCCATTGAAACGAAGCTAGACTCCATAGAACAAGACAATCAGTCCTACTCTCTCAGTCTCAGTGCATAGCCCTCAAATTAATTTGCCTTAAGTGCCTATCCCATTTCCTCTGGAAACTGTTGATCATTTCTTTTCCATCAACCTCCTAGGTACTTTCTGAGGTGCTGAATTTCAGATAAAGCCTTCAAAATCAAAGCCCCCCCTACCATCTCAGGTGGTTGGAGAAAGACCCCTGGTGCAATCTGCTGATCCATCCCTGTTTATGTGCTCTCAGCAAAGGCCAATTTCACTCCCATCATTGTAGGTTTTGGACTGTACACAGGCAAAGTGAATGGAAAGGCACAAGGATTGGGAAGGTTTCCATCCTCAACCACAGTTGACATTTTTCTAAAAAGCCTTCTGGGACTCAATGGAGCAATTCACCTTGAGATCGACCATGAAAGAGAAAGCCATTGTAGTAGCTGATGTACAAGGAAAGAAAATCAATCTTGATAAAATTCTCCTCCAAGCCACTCACCATCCTGACATGGAAATATATCACTGTTCCTTCAGTGTTGCTGGGTGAAAATCGTGAAACTCCCCACCTAATAGCATTGAGGATCTCCCTACTGAACATGGGCTGCAGCATTTTAAGATGCAGTCATCACTACTTTCTCAAGGGCAATTAGATATTGGTATTAAATACTGGCCCAGACAATGAAGCTAAATCTTATGAATGTTTAAGAAGTAAAAATAAAAATGTTTTAAGGACATTCGAGGTTTCCTCTAGAGTCATAGAGTCATACAGCACAGAAACAGACTCCAGTCCAACCAGTCCATGTCAAACATAGTCCCAAATTGAACTAGTCCCAACTGCCTGCTCCTGACCCATATGTTCCAAACCTTTCCTATTCAGGTACTTATCCAAGTGTCTTTTAAATATTGTAATTGTACTCGTATCTACCACCTACTCTGGAATTTCATTCCACACACAACGCACCCTCTGTATAAAAAAATTTGCCTCACCTATCTTTTATAAATCTCCCTCCTCTCAACTTTGAAATCCACCATCCTGGAGAAAAGACAACTAGCATTAACTCTATCTATACCCCTCTTTATTTTATAAACTTCTACAAGGTTGCCTCTCAACCTCCAATGCTTCCGTGAAAAAACATCCCAGCCTATCCGACCTTTCTACATAACTCAAACCTTCTATACCCAGCAACACCTGGTAAATTTCTTCTGAACCCTCTCCAGCTTACTAATATTTTGGCAATGGAAACTTTGACTTGAGGAAGTTCCGTGCACGGTTTGATCTCAGTCAGAAAAGGGTGTAAATCCATTAGAAACAATTCAGAGAAGGTTCACTCAATTGATACCTGGGATGAGGGGATTATCTTTTGAGGAAATATTAAATATGCTGGATCTGTATGCACTGGAGTTTTGAAGAATGAGAGGTGATCTTATTGAAACAAGTAAAATCCTGAGAGAACCTGACCGGATAGACACTGTGAAGATGTTTCTGTTTGTGGGAGAGACTTGAGGCAAGTTTAAGAAAAAGGAGGCTCCCAATTAAACTGGAGATGAGGATTTTTCTTTTCTCTCAGATGGTTGTGAGGTTTTACAACTCTTTCTCATAAATCAGCAAAGGCAGTGTCATTGAATATTTTTAAGACTAAGATAGATGGATTCTTGACTGACATTGAAGTTAAAGGTCATAGGGGATAGGTGGGAATCTGGAGTGAAGGCCACAATCAGGTCAACCATGATCAAATTGAATGGCTGTGCCTTTGAGCAGGTTTAAGGGCCTGATTGGCTTACTCCTGCCCTAATTTGTACATTCAGATGTTCTGGAATCCAGCCAAACTGAAAAAAAAGGTGACTGTGAAGAGGGATGTGAGGAAGCTTAACATATGACAGTCATGGACCTCCCACAATGTTGCTCATTATAAATGATGAGTATCAGGTTGTAGGCCATTTAGCCTTGCTCCCTACCCCCTCCCCCCTCCTCAAATTCAATATGATCATGGCTGATCATCCAGTTCAGTACCCTGTTCCTGAATTCTCCCTATAATCTCTGATCCCTTTAACCCTAAGAATCCCAAAAGCATGGAAGCAGGCCACCAAGTTCATATCAACCCTCTGAACAGTATCCCACCCTGACCCAACCCTATCCCTGTATTCCCCCTGGCTAATTCAGCTAACCTACACATCTCTGGACACAATGGGCAATTTAACACGGCCAACCCACCTAGCCTGCATATCTTTGGACTGTGGGAGGAAATCCAAACAGATTCAGGTAGAATGTGCAAACTCCCCACAGAAAGTTGCTCGAGGCTGCAATTGAACCTGGGGCGCTGTTGCTGAGAGATAGCCGTGCTAACTAGTGAGTCACCATGCCACCCCAAGTTAGCAGCTACCATAAGCTACTTTATGATATACTTACAGCACAACATATTATCTGTTGCTAAAGTGGATTAAGAACAAAATGAGGCCATTTGGGGTTGATTTGCTGTCTGGTTAGGCAATGTTTTGGATCGAGATGCACTTGTCAGTTTCATGTTGTGGCACAGAACCAATCACATGTTCCAATTATTTCCCGTTTGTAACAGAACATGATTGTGTGGTGCATGATGCCCTTCAAGTGCTTATTGCCACTTTAATACATTAAAGTTGCTTTCCCTACAGCAAGACTGTTTCCTCTGGATCCAAGTGTTAAACCAGTTAATTCAGAATTCTGCTGGTAAAGTGGATTATGTCACGTTAAGGCTAAAAGCTTAACTGTTGAAAAAGCAGGTCTCCAGGCCAAAATTTAATTTTCTTTGATCAAGGAAACCTGAGCATTTGGATGTGCTTGTCAATTTAGGCTGGGGCAGAGAACTGAAACATTTATTAAGATTTGTTTGTGTGACATCTCCATCGTGACTCTGTACTGGGATGAACAGGCTTATACAGACAGAGATGTAAGTCTGCAGTTCCAGCATAGTGCACTAATAATTAAACCTAATTCTACCTAAAAGCTTGCAACGCTCTATAATAACTAAAAGATTTGCTAAAAACATGCAGAGAAATTAATTTCAAAACCAAACCTATCCAGATTGCACAGGAATAAATCAAAGACTTATGAAGGGCTACGGGATCAACTATAACTGACAAATAGTTAAAATCAGGCACCAAAGATATTCAAATAAAGATTGTTGGAAAAACAGCAGCAACACTTTTTTCTTTATTATTTTTAAACGGTGTCAGAGAAATTTGCATAAAACAGTTTGTGACACCTGAAGTGTGACAGAGAGCTGCAGTTTGATGGACAGCAAATTCACTGGTATGTAGAGTTTTTTTTATAATATTGTGACAATTTTCCTTTCGTGCTGTCAGCAATAAATTAGAGAAAGTTGTGTTTTTATAAGTAAAGAAAGGATTTTTAAGAGTCTCTTTTGTAATCTCAGTCAATGAAGGACTTTGGATGTTGTAACAGAGGAGGTAGGGAAGGAGGCCATGGCCTAGTGGTATTATCTCTGCACTGGTACTCCAGAACACTGATAATATTCTGGAGACCCAGGTTCAATTCATACTGTCGCAGATGATGGAATTCAAATTCAGTTTTTGAAAAAAAAGACTGGAATTGTCGATTATCAGATCAATGTTCGATCATCTTGTTCAATAATGCTCTTTAGAGAAGGAAACTGTGTCCTTACCTGTTCTGGCCTACATGTGACTCCAGACTCACAGCAATGTGGTTGACTCCTAACTGCTCCCTGGGCAATTAGGGATGGGCAATAAATGCTGGCCTAACCGGTGTTGCCCTCATCCTGTGGATGGATTAAAAAAAGACGGCAGTCAATTTGCTGTTAGTTGGCTCCTACAAAAAACAATGGAATTAATTATTACAAAACATGGATGAGGTATTGGTTGAGAGATATATATCGACTAGTACACTGGCAAAATGGCTCTTCTCCTCTTTGAATAGTGCCATGTATCTACAATGGTTTCAAATCCCATCTGATAATATCTCTGTTAGTACACTGCTCCTTCACTTGCTGTAATTCTATGACATCTTAATGCAGAGAAAACACAATGGGTATGATAGCTTTGAAAATTTATCCCCAGAAAAGATACAAGTTTGGCTTGAACAGTCATGTAAAGGGCCTGTCATATGGAACAAAAACAGTGGGGTTGAGAGTGAGACTAAAATGGACCACACAAGATGAATTTTCACCCTGCCCTCCCCAGGTACAAAGCACTAGACATGATATTGGGTCAGTAGTCCCCATAGCTTACCTATGGTATTTCTGGTCCTTACCTCAGAGCAGACCAGCATAGTATCTGCACTCACAATGGCTGCAATGGAAACAAGTTGGGGTTGGGGGAAGCTTTCAAGTGGAATAGTGGCTCATTGGTCAGTACTGCTGCCTCACAGCACCAGAGACCTGGGTTCGATTCCACCCTTGGGTGACTGTCTGTGTGGAGTCTGCATGCTCTCCCTGTGTCTGTGTGGGTTTCCTTTGGGTGCTCCGGTTTCCTCCCACAGTTCAAAGATGTGCAGGTTAGGTGGATTGGCCATGCTAAATTGTCCAGAGATGTGTCGATTGGGTCAATTAGCCATGGGAAGTGCAACATTACAGGGATATGGGAGAAGGGTGTGTCTGAGTGGAATTTCTCTTTGGAGGTTCAGAGTGGACTCGATAGGCCCCTTTTTCCACATGGTAGGAATTCTATGAAGTCTGTATGCCTAGATTTCCTCGCACAGTATAGGCATTGGGAAAGGAGATCAGATATCATAGAGCAGTAGATAATTGGGCTTACTTGCTTTTCCAGCAGGGATAGGGAACTGTGCAAGAGGTTCCTGAACTGATTCTTGTTGGCATTAACTTGACAATCTGGGCTAAAGGTCAACGTGACACTAGTGGACCTTTCAGTCTTATGTTGTTTTCCTCCCACTACTTTCAGTGGCTAGTCCCTATCAGGTTTGGACCTATACCAGAGGCCCACTAAACTCACACAAGTCATCTAAATTTAGATATGCATTTGAGTTCAGGTCAGAACTGAGCAAAGCACAATTCAAATCTATGGGTGGTAAAGGAAAATTAATGCCCCCCCCCCCCGTCCTTATTTTTAGACAATATTTGATAACCTGATGACAAGAAACAAAGATGAACAAGAAGCATTAAAAGGAGTTTTCAACATCTTGATTGGTTGATGGATTGCTTTCTCCTAGCTAATACATTTGCATTTGACCGAATTACAATTAAGAAATTTAAATTAAAATTAACGAATTTGCACACCAGTCAATAAACTGGAGGTAATTTGCATTGAACTTGAATAGTTTACCTAAAAGAATTTGAATATTAGCCAATTTATACTGCAAGAACAATTTGAAAAAAAAGACATTCTGCAGAAAAAGGTGTTATGAGGAATTGAGACACAGAATGTTTGAGATGCAGTGGCATTTAGTGACTCCAAATGACATCAGGAGGTATAGTGGCATGACAATATAGTTATAAGTTTTTAGAAAAAGATCCAGTAGATATCCTATAGCATTTGTTTTACTGATTAGTAATTATGCTGTTATGGGGTTTGGAAAACCAGGGTTTGGTTCCACTACCAGGGATAATTGTAGCTGGTAATATGGAAGTGGGAGGAATGTGGAGCTTTGGTGTATAAGAGGGTGGCATGGTGGGGCAGCATGGTGGAGCAGCATGGTGGCTCAGTGGTTAGCACTGCTGCCTCATAGTGCCAGGGACCCAGGTTTGATTCCACCTTTGGGTGACGTCTGTGTGGCGTTTGCATATTCTCCTTGTGTCTGCGTGGGTTTCCTCTGGATGCTTTGGTTTCCTTCCACAGTCCAAAGTTGTGCAGGTTACATGGATTGGCTAAGCTAAATTGCCCATGGTGTGCAGGGATGTGTAGATTAGGAGAATTAGCAATGGGAAACGCAGGGTTAGAGGAATATGGTGGGTCTGGATGGGATGCTGTTTGGAGCGGCAGTGTGGACTTGATGGACTTAATGGCTTGCTTCCATGCTGTAGGGATTCTATGAACTTCTATGAGTGGAGAGGGCTTGTAGGAGTAACAACAATTGCCTACGATTAAGACAAGATGGAATCCCCAAGGTTTAATTTCACTCTGTTTCTTAACAAGGTGCAAGGGCTGAAGTGGAGCCGAGTGCACCTCCTGAGGTAAAGTAGGCTCTGGCCCTCCTGGGTCCCTCACTCTCTGTTGATGCCTGCTCTCCTCCTGCCCCCATGAATTGCCTTCCAGGCTGTGGCTCTGGCCTATGCTGCTTCTGGAAAGCTGTTCCCAGTTGGCCTGTCTGGAGAATGGGAAATTCGGCCAGTGTCTCTAAATTATAGCGGTGCGTGCTTCATAATTCAAACAGGTGACCATCCAGAACTAACCACCAGGTGACCTCAGGAAAGTCAAGATAGAACTCCACTCCATCCTCAAAATAAGAACCCTTCACTCACACAGAATTTTTCTTGCACTCAGGACAACTCAAAATACTCCACAGCCAATAACTATCTCCAACCAGAGGGAAGCAGGC
Source organism: Ginglymostoma cirratum (assembly GCA_024137785.1). Classification (NCBI taxonomy): domain Eukaryota; kingdom Metazoa; phylum Chordata; class Chondrichthyes; order Orectolobiformes; family Ginglymostomatidae; genus Ginglymostoma; species Ginglymostoma cirratum. Next base: position 1,410,539 of record JAHRHZ010000070.1, on the reverse strand, counting down.
CATTTCCCCTTGACGTTCAATGACATTACTATTGTTGATCCCCCACTATCGACATTGCCCAGAAACTGGAGCAGCAATGTTAATACAGTGACTGTAAGAGCAGTTCAGAAGCTAGAAATTCTGCAGCGAGTAACTCACTGTCTGGCTGTCCACAGCCTGCCCATAATCTACAAGGCACAAGTCAAGCGTGTGATAAAATACTGCCCATTTGTCTGGATGATTGCAGTTCTAACAACTGTTAAGAAACTAAACACCATCCAGGACAAAGCAACCCACTTAATTTCATTACATCCTTCAGCATTCACTCCCTTCATCATCAACACACAGTTGTAGCAGCGTGTACCATCTACAAGATGCATTGTAGCAGCTCACATGGGTTTCTTTGACAGCACAACACCTTCCAAACCTGTGACCTCTGCCATTGAGAAGGACTGGGGCAGCGGATGCATGGGAGCACCACAACCTGAAATTTCCCCTCCAGGCCACTGACCATCCTGACTTGGAAATATACCACCATTTCTTCAGTGTCTTTGGGTCAAAATCCTGCAACTCTCTACCTCCTAACATCACCTCACCATAGATACTGCAACAGCTCAAGAAGGCAGGTAACAATCACCTTCTCCAGGATGTTTAGAGGTGGGGAACAAATGGCCGAGACTGTGATGCCCATATTCCGTTACTGAGTGAAAAAAAATCTAAATTACAGAGAACAAACCTCCTACAAACCTCAACGAGCTCTTTCAACATTTAGAATTTGAGAAACTGAGGAAACGAAATCCCATTCACTGTACTTCAATTTTTTAAAAATCAGTTTCTCTTGCTAAGATTTTATTTCAGTAAAGAGAGAGAGACTGTCAGTGAGAGAGTATTTTACATTCCCCTATTTGCACTTCTGAAACACCTGCTGTGTCTTACCCTTCTTTAGTTAATCCACTGCCAGTGCTTATTCATGACTTTGTCTCTTCCTGATTTGATTATTCCAATGTTCTCCTGTCTGACCTCATATTTTCAATTCTCCATGAACTTCAACTCATCTAAAACTCCACTGTCCATTTCCTAACCTGCTCCATTACTCCCTTAATTGCTGAGGTAGAACTCTCCCCTTCACTTCAAATTAAAATTCTCATCCTTCTACTTAAATCCCCTTCACAGACTTCTCCTTGTCTCTTTTCATGTTTCACAGCCCGAATCACCCACCTCACTCCCTACTGCTGTGAAATCTCTCTTCCTCTGATTTTGGTCTTTTATGCTTATGACTTTCACTGTCCCATTTCCTTTAAATCCACCAAACCTCACTACATTAGCACTTGCTTTTACACTTACAAGACCATCCCTAAACCCCATCTCTTTGTCTCAAATATCCGTCCAGCCCACCACCTTGATTCTGTGCTTGTTAAAGGTGCCATTGTAAGTTGTCACTTGTGTTATTTGATATCCAGGAGAGAGAAGATAAATATTCAAAGGAAAATCCTATGTGGTCCAGTGACCACTGCTTGGCATGTTTCTGAATTATCCTCTGAATGGAGGATAGTTTGCATTGGGAACTTATATATTGAACTCTATAGCGTAAAAACACCCTCAGGATTTGACGGGGCAAAGGTTTTTCATGTAATGTCGAAGCATATTGTTTTCTGTGTGTGTTCCTGTCATTGATGGACGCCAGTGGATATATGATATATAAAATATATATAGCCTGGTGGCTAAACTGCACAAGCTGCTCTGGATCTAGTCTACAAGTGGGGGAATTACCTTCAGTCAGATGACTGCTGATTTATTACCTGAAGCAAATACCTCCGTATTGTGATGGTAGCAGACGGACTCTGCTCAGTCACATTCTCACCACAAAGAGACGCTTTAATATTTGAAAGCTGTTGGTCAATCAATGAGTAGGTAAATGCTCAAAGGCTTCAAGCAATAGGATTTCACAGTCTCCTGTGGGAAGGTCAAGACCCGTCGAGTGTCAAACCTGTGGCAATGTGACTTGCCTCATGATTCGATTGTTTGATCTAATATACTCCCTGATGCTGCTTATTGGAACACTAATACCGACTGATGTCAAACCGTACAGTGTCAAGTGTGGCAGCAATCAATATAAACTCTGCCTGAGATCATTCAGTACAGTTCATTCACATCATCATCATCATCATCATCATCATCTCACCACAGTCAGACCTAGTATGGGATCAGTAACTCTCACCATTTAGTGCACTGCTGTGTTCAGTCTGGCTTATCTAGAGTGGGTATTCAGTGAAAAGCAAATACAGAGATCTATTTGGACAAATGTCTTGTTATTAAGCCAGTATATATTGTAGAACATTTCTCGGGGGGAGGGTGAGATGAGGAATTAGTATCGGTCACATTTGGAATCAGTTTGGTGTGCAGTTGTACTACTTCGTACCTTCGCTTGGTACATTTGTGGAGCATAAATCTGACGAAGGAATGATGTTGAACAACAATAAACTGATACTTCAATCAGGGAAATTCAACTTGGACTTTTTTGTAAAGACTGAAGCGTTGCAGGTGAAAATGTATTCTTGTTGCATGTTCCCGTTCTGATAAAAGTGGTAAAAACACTTCTATCTGAATCAGGGTTGTGGCTTTAAGATCCACTTAAAGGTTTGAGCACTATCATCTAGGCTGACCCTACAGTGTAGTACTGAAGGGGTGGTGCACTTTAGGAGGTGCTGCCTTTTGTCTGCCCTCTTCTTAGAAGCTTCATGGCCACATTTTGAAAAAGAAGCCGCAGTTATCCTCTATGTCCTAGTCAGTAGTAATCCCACCTACAGCACGTCTAAAACAGATTATCTGGTCATTATTTCATTGGTGCTTGCTGTTCACAGATTGGTTGTGTTTGCTACTTTGAATCAAGTGACTAAATTTGATAATTAATTCATTGGCTGGAAAACACTTTGAAATGTCACAACAAGCACTACATCAACACAAGTCTTCCCTTACAGCACAGAAAATGTTCTTAAACATTCAATGGAGTTCTGCTAGAAAGCCAACAAAACTGGCCACTGAAGCAAAGGATGTATTTGGCCATGTGACCAAAAAGATTCACATATCATTTTTATTTGGTCCTCTTAGCAAATGAGGGATATACTTGCAAACTGGATTCAGAATTGTCGAAATAGTAGGAACAGAGATTGACTGATTTTTGTGACTAGAAGTCTGTGTCCAACGGGGTTCCACAGGGATCAGTGACGGGGCTCTTGCTAATGGTTGTTTATGTAAATGATTTTGACTTGAGTGTAGGTAGGTCGATCAATAAATTTTCAGATGATTTGAAAATTGATGGCTGGTAAATAGTCTTACATTACAAAAATATATAGGTTGAATGGTGGACTGATCATTGGCAAATGGAATTCAATCTGAAACGAGTGAGGTGATATACTTGGGCAAGACAAACAAAGCAAGGGAATACATGCTCACTCCTTTGAGTTTATGAGTTAGGAAGTCAAGTTGAGGTTGTACAGGTCTCTTCTGGAGTACTGTGTCCAGTTCTGGCCACCCAGTTATAGGAAGGATATTATTAAGCTGGAGAGAGTTCAGAAGAAATTTACCAGGATGTTGCTGAGTAGGGAGGGTTTGGGTTATAAAGAAAAGCTGGATAGGCTGGGACTTTGTTCACTGGAGTGTAGGAGTTTGAGAGGTGACCTTATAGAGTTTATAAAATAATGAAGCGTATAGGTAGAGTTAATGGTAGTTGACTTTTCCTTATACTGGGTGATTTCAGGACTTGGGACACAATTTTAAGGTGAGAAGAGAGAGATTTGAAAAAGATATCAGGGGCAAACTTTTTGCACAGAGGGTGGTTCGTCTGTGGGATGAATTTCCTGAGGAAGTGGTGGATGCAGGTACAATTACAAGGTTTAAAAGAGATTTGGATAAGCGCCTGATTAGGAAAGATTTGAGGGATATGGTCCAGGTGCAGGTAGGTTGGACTAGTTTAGTTTGGGATTATGGTCGGCGTGGGCTGATTAGACCAAAGGGTCTGATTCCGTGCTGTATGACTCAATGACTCTATGCGTCTATAACTCTCTGATCAATGGTAGGACCCTGGGAAATACTGAAGATCAGAGGGACATTAATGTGCAGATCAACTTGTCCCTTAAGGTAGCAAGACAGGTTCATAAAATAGTTAAGAAAGCAAATGAGATAGTTGCCTTTATTAATCTAGGCACAGAGTTTAAGAGCAGGGAGGTGATGCTGTAACTATATAAAAAGTTGGTTTTGCCACAGCTGGAGTATGTGTGTAGCTCTGGAGTATGGATGCAATAGCACTGGAGAGTGTGATATTCCAGGATATTAACTGGGCTGAAGAATTTCAATTATGAAGAAAGATTAAACAGACTGAGGTTGTTTTCCTTCGAGCAGAGACTGAGGGGAAACTTGATTAAGGTGCATAAAGTTATGAGAGACATAGATGGAGTAAACAGGATGGAACTTCTCCTGTTGGTGGAGATTTAAGGCAAGGAGCAGGAGGTTTAGAGGGGATGAGAGAAAAAATATTTTCACCCAGAGGGTGACGAGAATCCGGAACTCACTGTCCATAAAGGATAGTAGAGGCAGAAACCCTCACAATATTTAAGAAGTATTTAGATGTTCACTTACGATGGTGAGGTATTCTAGGCAAAATGGGATTAAAGTAGTTAGGTGGTTGTTTTTAAGTGATGCAGACTTGATGGGCCGAAGGGCTTTTTTCTGTGCTGTAGACCCCTGTGCCTGTATGACAATGGAAGCAATCCAGAGAATGTTAAATCGGTTGATTCCTGGAATGTAAGGGTTGTGTTGTGAAGAAAGATTGAGTAGGTTGGGCCTATCATTAAAGTTTAACAGAATGAGAGGTGATCTTATTGCAGCATATAAGATTCTGAGGGGGACTTAACAAGGTCGATGCTGAGGCCCCCTTCTTGGGGCAATCTGACGCAAGGGGACACTGTTTAAAAATGAGGTATACCCATTTAAGATGGAGATGAGGCAGAATTTCTTCTCTCATGGAGTAGTGAGTCTTTAGAATACTGTATCCCAGTGGAGGCTGTGCCACGGAATATATTCAGGGTCATCGGGGAGAGCCAGGAGAATGCAATTAAGATCACAGCCTTGGAGCAACCTTGTCGGGCCAAATGGGTGATTTCTTATGTTCTAATGCCAGTGTGATGCCCTCATTGTTGCATGCCTGTGGAAGCCACAAATGGCAGCATGTGGCTCGGGTAAAGTGTGCCACCGATCCTCCTTCCTGGTCGTGGTCTAAGACCTTTTTTGATTAATAGTAGTATTTGTATGAATTACTTAAGAGTTTTAACAAGAATAGGCACTTGCCTTAAAAACAAAATATAGGTTATTACTAGCGTGTGATATGTTCAAATTACATTGACTGTTCAGACATCTCCACAGCGATTGTCAGGAGCTGGAGGTGATGCATCTGACCCTATCCAAGTCAAGAGGTGGGCTTCTTATTTTTCCATGCAGGGCTGTGAGAAGTCATCAGATTGAGTAGAACATCATGCAGATTTGAGCATTAGCTCGTTCAGCTCCATTACCTTATACAACATCATCCCCTGAGCTGTTTCCCCTATGTTTCACACCTATACACTCAGGTATGTAACTACTTTTACATTTATCACAGCCGCATCTCCTCAGGTGCTCTTACTTTGCAAATTCAGGTGGTCTGTATGTTTCACAATTCCTGAGAAAACATTCTCTTCAGACGGGGAAGATGAGGAAGTCTTTGGCTTGAGGGCTGTTGGCTTTGAATAAGATCTTCTGTAAAACATTTCTTCACTGGAGGACCTTTTATCTCTTGGGTGCCTTTTATGGATGATTTTGTTCTATTTGGTACATTACCTTATCTAGAAGACTTTATTTCTTGAATTATTTTTGTAGGGGGCCCCCTCCTTACTAACTGAGACAGTTGCCTCATAACATGATCTAGAGGACCTTTCCAACATTGATAACGGCTGCTCTGTAGAACCAAGTACTTTCTGCCTTGTAGTTTCCTAGATTTTCAGACCGCGCAGTTTCTCCTTTTTGACTAGGCCCAGAATCTGCAGACATTGATCTGTCTTCCACAGAGTGACCTTCAGGTCATCTCCATTTTGTTCAAGAAAATTGTAGTTCTCAATCTGCTGATACATCTTGCAGAGTAGGTTGGGTGTCTTCAGTGGTCATCTGTGAATGTCTTCCTGGTGTCCTAGACATTTTCACATCCTCAATCATGGTAGAGAACTACTGTCTACTTAACATCTCCCCTGTCACTGGTACTAATAATTCTTTGGAAGACAAAGCATTAAACTCTTGCTGCTACCTTGTGTTGGGTTATCTTCTGAAAACAAAGTTGCATTTGCTGTGTCAATTTGTTCAACAAACTACTTTGCTTTCCGTTAAAAGAATCATCATTGAGCTAAAGTGCGTGCTACTGTTCATTCTTATTCGAAGTATTTGCCTCTCCTAGCAAACTTTATTCATTTTTGTCTTTTGAATTCTCTTCACTAATGATTTCTTAGAGCATTGAATATGTTCGATGTTGTGACATAATGTTGTGGTTCTGCAGGCCATTGGTGAGGCCGCTGTTGGAGTTATGAGTACAGCTCTGGTCACCCTGCAACAGGAAGGATATTATTAAATTGGAGAGGGTTCGGAAAAGCTTTACCATGATGTTGCTCGGACTGGTAGATTTGAGTTGTAAGCAGAGGCTGGATCGGCTGGGTCCTTTTGCCCCTGGAGTGTAAGAGATTGAGGGGTGACCTTATAGAGGTTAATAAAATCATAAGGGCAGAGATATGGTGAACAGCAAAGGTCTTTTCCCTGGGGTGGTGGAGTTCAAATCTAGGGGGCATATTTTTAAGGTGATAGGGGAAAGATTTAAAAGGGAACTGAGGGGCAACTTTTCCACACAGAGGGTGGTTCGTATATGGAATGAACTGCCAGAAGAAGTGCTTAGAGCAAAGAACAAAGAAAATTACAGCACAGGAACAGGCCCTTCGGCCCTCCAAGCCTGCGCCGATCCAGATCCTCTATGTAAACCTGAGATAACAAGGTGCGGAGCTGGATGAACACAGCAGGCCAAGCAGCGTCAGAGGAGCAGGAAAGCTGACGTTTTGGGTCGAGACCCTTCTTCATTTTCTGAAGAAGGGTCTCGACCTGAAATGTCAGCTTTCCTGCTC
>JAHRHZ010000070.1:1374664-1402973 GCA_024137785.1 Ginglymostoma cirratum | reverse complement strand
GCAGGCCGAGCAGCATCAGAGGAGCAGGAAAGTTGACGTTTCGTGTTGAGGCCCTTCATTTTCTGAAGAAGGGTCTCGACCCGAAACGTCAACTTTCCTGCCCCTCTGACGCTGCTTGGCCTGCTGTGTTCATCCAGCTCTACACCTTGTTATCTCAGATTCTCCAGCATTGGCAGTTCCTACTATCTCTCTATGTAAACCTGTTTTCCAAGGATCTGTATCCCTCTGCTCCCTGCCCATTCATGTATCCGTCTAGATACATCTTAAATGACGCTATTGTGCCAGCCTCTACCACCTCCGCTGGCAACACGTTCCAGGCACCCACCACCCTCTGCGTAAAGAACTTTCCACGCATATCTCCCTTAAACTTTTCCCCTCTTACCTTGAAATCGTGATCCCAGGTAATTGAGTCCCCCACTCTGGGAAAAAGCTTCTTGCTAACCACCCTGTCTATACCTCTCATGATTTTGTAGACCTCAATTAGGTCCTCCGTCTTTCTAATGTAAATAATCCTAATCTACTCAACCTCTCTTCATAGCTAGCACCCTCCATACCAGGTAACATCCTGGTGAACCTCCACTGCACCCTCACGACAGCATCCACATCCTTTTGGTATTGTGGCAACCAGAACTGTATGCAGTATTCCAAATGTGGTCGAACCAAAGTCCTACACAACTGTAACATGACCTGCCAACTCTTGTACTCAATACCCTGTCCAATGAATGAAAGCATGCCGTATGCCTTCTTGACCACTCTATTGACCTGTGTTGCCATGTTCGGGGTACAATGGACCTGAACACCCAGCTCTCTCTGTGCATCAATTTTCCCCACGGCTTTTCCATTTACCAAAAAGTTCCCTCTTGAATTGGATCTTCCAAAATGCATCACCTTGCCTTTGCCTGGATTGAACTCCCTCTGCCGTTTCTCCGCCCGACTCTCCAATCTATCTATATTCTGCTGCATTCTCCGACTGTTCCCTTCACTATCTGCTACTCCACCAATCTTAGTGTCATCTGCAAACTTGCTAATCAGGCCATCTATACCTTCCTCCAGATCATTTATGTATATCACAAACAACAGTGGTCCCAACACAGATCCCTGTGGAACACCACTGGTCACAGTTCTCCATTTTGAGAAACTCCCTTCCACTACAACTCTCTGTGTCCTGTTGCCCAGCCAGTTCTCTATCCATCTAGCTAGTACACCCTGGACCCCATATGACTTCACTTTCTCCATCAGCCTACCATGGGGAACATTATCAAACGCCTTACTGAATTCCATGTATATGACATCCACAGCCCTTCCCTCATCTATCAACTTTGTCACTTGCTCAAAGAATTCTGTCAAGTTGGTAAGACATGATCTTCCCTGCACAAAACTATGCTGCCTATCACTAATAAGCCCACTTTCTTCCAAATGTAAATAGATCCTATCCCTCAGTATCTTCTCCAGCAGCTTCCCCACCACTGACGTCAGGCTCACCGGTCTATAATTACCTGGATTATTCATGCTACCCTTCTTAAACAAGGGGACAACATTAGCAATTCTCCAGTCCTCCAGGACCTCACCCATGCTCAAGGATGCTGCAAAGATATCTATTAAGGCCCCAGCTATTTCCTCTCTCACTTCCCTCAGTAACCTGGGATAGATCCCAGCCGGACCTGGGGACGTGTCCACCCTAATGCCTTTTAGAATACCCAACACTTCCCCCCCTCCTTATGTCGACTCGACCTGGAGTAATCAAACATCTATCCCTAACCTCAACATCCATCATGTCCCTCACCTCAGTGAATACCAACACAAAGTACCCATTAAGAATCTTACTTATTTTCTCTGACTCCTCGCATAACTTCCCTCCTTTGTCCTTGAGTGGGCCAACCCTTTCTCTAGTTGTCCTCTTGCTCCTTATGTACGAATAAAATGCTTTGGGATTTTCCTTAACCCTGTTTGCCAAAGATATTTCATGACCCCTTTTAGCCCTCTTAATTCTTCGTTACAGATTGGTCCTACTTTCCCGATATTCTTCCAAAGCTTCGTCTGTTTTCAGTTGCCTAGACCTTATGTATGGTTGATGCAGGTCCTGTGACAATATATAAAAGACATTTGGATAGGTATGTGAATAGGAAAGGTTTAGAGCAATATGGGTCAAATGCTGGCAATTGGGACTCATTTATTTTGGGAAACTTGGTCAGCATGGATGAGTTGGATTGAAGGGTCTGTTTCCATACTGTATGACTCTATGACCCAATGACCCTATGAGTCTATGATAGGAATGAAAATCATTTCCAACAATTCTGTAGAATTACAATCTTCTTTCCTGTTAACAGTACGGAACATTTCTCACATGCCAACATAAGCAATCCTAAGCAGCACCTGCTCAGCAATAACCTGCTCAGTGACGCCCAGTTTGGGTTCTACCACATTAACTCAGCTCCTGACCTCATTACAGCCTTGGTTTAAATATGGACACAGAGTTGAATCCAGGAGTGAGGCAAGAATGATAGCCCTTGACATTAAGGCTACATTTGACTGAGTGTGGCGTCAAGGAATCCTAGCAAAACTGGAGTCAGTGGGAATCAGGGAGCAAACTGTCTGGTGGTTAGAGTCTTACCTGACACAAAGGAAGATAGTTGTGTTTGTTGGCGGTCAGTTATCTCCATTCCAGCACATCGCTGTAGGGTAGTAGCTTAGGCCCAACTATCTCAGCTGCTTCATCAATGCTCCTCCCTCCACCATAAAGTCAAAAGTGAGGACATTCGCTGATAACTGCACAATGTATAGCCCCATTCATAACTCCTCAGATACTAAAGCACTGCGTGTGCAAATATAACAAGACCTGGATGATATCCAGGCTTAGGCTGAAGCAAACAAATAATAGTTGTGCCACACAAATGCCAGGCAATTACCATGACCAATAAGGGACAATCTAGCTTCCTCCCCTTGACATTCAATGGTGTCACCATCTCTGAATCCCCCACTATCAACATCCTGGGGATTACCATTGACCAGAAACTAAACTGGACTGACCATAAAATGCAATGGCTATGAGAGCTGGTAAGAAGCTAGGAATACTGCGGTGAGTAACTCCCTTCCTGATTCTCCAAAGCCTGTCCGCCATCTGCAAGGGACAAGTCAGGATTGTAATGGAATATTCCCCACTTGCCTGGATGAGTGCAGCCCCAACAACACTCAAGAAACTTGACACCATCCAGAGCAAAACAGCCTGCTTGATTGGCACTACATTGACAAACATTCACTCCCTCCACCACCAATGCTCAACAGCAATGATCTGTACTATCTAAAAGATGCACTGCAGAAATTTGCTAAAGATCCTTAGACAAGATGAAGGGTCTAGGACCAAAACGTCAAGCTTTCCTGCTCCTATGATGCTGCTTGGCCTGCTGTGTTCATCCAGCTCCACACCTTGTTATCTCACCTTCCAAATCCAAGACCGTTTCCATCTAGAAGGACAAAGGCAGCAGATACATGGGAACACCACCAAATGCAACTTCCCGTCTAAGTCACTCCCCTTCCTGACTTGGTAACATATTGCTGTTCCTTCACTGTTGCTGGATCAATATCCTGAACTCCCTCCCTAAGGGCAGAGAACAGCACATGGACTGCAGCTGTTCAAGAAAGCAGTTCACCACCACCTTCTCAAGGGCAACTAGGAATAGGCAATAACACTAGTTTGCCAGCAATGCCCAAGTCTTGCAAGTGAATTTTAAAAAAGGACATTTTCTTCTTTCTGGGTCCTGCCATTAGTGTCAGAATTCCAATCAGTGTGGGTGCTGGTTGCTCCTTTGTTGGTTGGTTGACAATGGTTTGTCTCTAAACCTATTGCTGTCTTCGAAGTAGTCAATCTCCTGGTCCAGCAATGACGTTGAAGTCAAGACTTTTGTGAAGATGTGATGTGGAAATGCTGGTGTTGGACTGTGGTGGACAAGGTCAGAAATCAGATGACACCAGGTGAGAGTATAGTATAACCTGGTGTCGTGTGATTTCTGACTTTGTGAAGATGAAAACGTGAGAAATGCTGATTGTGAATTGCACACACCATTTCAGTTCCCTTATATTTGTGGTGTTGCAGTTTTACTTGTACAGTATCTTTAGTTTTGGGAGTGAATCCACATAGTTTCATCTCCATAATTTCTGCTTCTCCAGCTGTAGCATTTTGACTGATAGGACAGTGACACTCGCTCCTGTATCAAGCTTAAAATTAGTTACCTGTCTATGAACACAAATAAATGCTGTCAAACTCAGGTTGGTTGAATCACTTGTTTCTGCTAGGAATATCTTTGATATAGAATAGAATATATAGAATATTCTTTCATTGTCACGTGTACTCCAGTACAGAAGTGCAGGAGTATAGTTAAAAGCTTTACAATGTTGCCTCTTGTGTTGCCATCTTAGGTACAAATACCTAGGTACAAATCTTAGACACAAAAAGTGGAATAAAAATGAAAAGTAGTTGCATGACTCTACAGTGATTCATAGAATAAGTTGGAAATAACACATAGTTAAAGGATAGGCATTACAGTTAGATAAATAAATTACAGATAAGCATTACGTTGCAGTAGCTCAGCGCAGGGGCTTCAACACATGGCCTGAAAGTGCATGCCAGACCCCAGTCCAACAACCAGCCCTGCTCTACTCCAAGCCTCCAGTCCGCTCTGCACCAGCTCTCAGCTGTTCCAAGGTAAGGTTTCTCTGGGTCTGCCTCCCTGCCTCGACCTTGGCTCCGGGTCTGCCTCCCTGCGCTGACCTTCGCTCCGGGTCTGCTTCCCCGCCCTGACCTTTGCTCCGGGTCTGCTCCCCCGCCCCGACCTTCGCTCCGGGTCTGCTTCCCCGCACTGACCTTCACACTGGGTCTGCTTCCCCGCCCTGACCTTTGCTCTAAGACAGCTTCTCCAAGCCGACCTTTGCTCAGGGACTACTTCGCTGCACTAGCCTCTGCTCCAGGACATGCCAGCTCCTCCATTCCCCTCCGGAACAGTCCAAATCCTCATCTGAAAAAAAATGCAACATAGAGGGGAAAAAGAAGAGACAAAAGAAAAAGAATGGCAGAGCAGAGGAGTTCCGGCTGGATTGTCTTACTCTGCCACTATCTTACCATCTTTTATCGTGGTGGATGCTCTATTCGCGTTAAGCTCTCTGTGTGTGTTAAGCATCGGACTGTTGCTTATCTAAAGCTGTGTTGTACTTGTGCAAATCCTCTGGAAGTCTTTTTTAGATTTACAGATGAAACATTATTTTCTGATAGCTGCAATAACTGCTTGACCCTGTGGGTCTTTTTTCTTTCACAGCACCGACATTGGCTACTGGTATCTGCTGTTTGGTTTACTCTTTGTGTTGACTTGTCATGCAAGTATAACTAATGCATAACCTCCCCAACTCTTGAATTCAATTCCCTTTGCAATAAATCATTACATTCTGTTAGCTTTCCTGATTATTTGTAGTACCTGCATTCTAATCTTCTGTAATTCATGCACTATGACACCCAGATCCCTCTGCATCTCAGAGCTCCCACCATTTAATTACTAGCTTTTAAATTCTGGAAGTGCTGTACAGACGAGAAAATTGATTGAAGATCAAGAATTTGAAAATGCAATGAATCTTGAGCTGGGGGTGTTTGACAGAAATATTATTTAATTGCGAGGCAGAGGTGAATCACTTGTGGTATGTGGATATGGAAGTTCTGTGGTCATCGGGATGTGTCAGGGCATTGTGCACCTTTGTTCATTCAGAGCACTGCATTGTCAGTCAGCTCAGGTTGTGTCTCTGAGGTTACCTAATAACCTGTCCTTTGAATACGTTTCTGGAACAAATTCTCTATAGCGTGATTCTTGTTTAGGTCTGTATTTTCTCAAAGATTTTTTATGAGCAAATGAAAGATCAGGCTCTGGCTGCCGGAGATACAGCTCCCTCTCAATCTTAAAATTTTAAATCAATCAGAAAGTGAACCAGGACCCTGTCAATACCTGGGAGAAAGAGATATGGGATGTATCATTGGTGTAGTAATCCAGAGATGTGAGTGAACGCTTTGGGGGACAAGGGGTCACATCACACCATGGCAACTGGTAGAAGTTAAATTCAATTAAATACAGCTGGAATTGGAAAGTACTCTCAGTAATGGTGACCATGACTATACAAATTTGATGTAAAAACTCCCCATGGCTCACAGTGTTCTTTAGGGAAGGAAATCTGCCATGCTTATACAGCCTGGCCTATATGTGACTCCAGACTCACAACAATGTGGTTGTCTCTTAACTTCCCTCTAGAATGGCTGAGCAAGCCACTCAGTTTGAGGGCAAATAGGGATGGGCAACAGATGCTAGCCTTGCCAGCAATGCTTATATCGCGTGAAAGAATAAAGAAAAAGAAATGGAGACATTTGTGACAACTGCCAGTTACACACAGCGCTGTATTGAGGGAGTAACTGACAGAAAGGGCCAGCAGGCCTACATACTAGATTGAGTTGGAACTTGCTCCAAACAGAGGCAGGTTGATCTGTACATGATTTAAATGAACTGGTTTTGACTAACATAGTGAATAACATCATCAAGCACAAATCTTCTCTGCTCTCAAGGATTAGTTAGCAAACATCTTGATCAACTGTGACTATTTCTGCTCATTTAGGGTATAAGGGCTTTCCATTATCACATAGCACCTTTCACATTATGAGGACATCTCAGTATCTTTATATCCAATGAAGTATATTTTGAAACCAAAACAGAGAATCCTGGAAATACTCAGCCTCTGTGGAGACAGCAGCAGAGAAGAAAGGTCATTGACTGACATACTAATTGTGTTTCTTCCCCATCAGTATGTTAGGAATTTCTAGAATACACAGCAGCTAATTTGTACACAGATCAGATGAAGACTATTAATATTGACAGTCTCATATATGAGGTTAAAAACTGCATAATCAGCAATGTCAAGTGATACCAGATCACCATGTGAATGGGGAATCTGATTGAAGAAGTTTCTAGTACTCAACCATGCCTCTCCATTGAGTTCAAATTGTTAATAAGTGTTCATCAGTTCTCACTGGTATGATGTGTCTAGTCCTTGTTTACCAAAGGATCCCAGAACACAGCTGTAGTATCCACACAAATAGCGCTCGTGTTTCTGAGTCCAGAGGCTGTGAGATTGATCAGGATCTCAACCAGAAACTTGAGCACCTAATACCAGACTGACATTCTGATGCTCTATTGAGGGACAGCGAGATCCTGTAAGAAGGAATTAGGTCATTTGTTTTCACCACAAATATTAGACAAGGTGTTGGGGCAAAGTCCCTGCTGCTTCTTTGTTTAATGCCAAAGCTTCTTATCCATCCATCTGGGTAGGTAGAGAGGACATCTACTTGTTAACTAAAACTATTTCAGACAGTTGTCAGATTATTTCTCGAGTCTTTGGAGTGAAGGCTTGTACCTCACAATCTCCTGACTCTGAAAGCCTGAGCCACAATTGACATGAATAGCAATGATCCCCTGAAGGGATCAGTGAGATTTGCTGTAGCTAGCATGGAGGGAGAGGGTAAGCAGAAGGGGATTCATTGGAATGAAGTCAAGATTCAAGTATTCCACCCCATTTAACCTCAGCAGGATTGTGATATAAACTGACAGGAGAAAATAACTGTGTTGGTCAGGAGCAGTGCAGCCTGCTTTCTGAAGGAATCAGTAACACAGAGCTGGGAAAGCTTCAGCTGAAACAGTCCTTCTGGGCCTGTACAATCTGCAGTGCAACATTCAGTAATCCCCTGGAACTGTGGATTTGACCCCATGGCTTAATACACACATCTTTTTCAGTGCTGTGACATACACTGCTTGAAGGCTGCACATCAAGAACTGGCTGATGTGAACCCAATCTCAGGGGCCATGGTCAAAGTGATAAATGTATCTTTACCTCTGCTGCGTCCCCAACCCCACTTCTTTCCTCCCTCATGTGAGGGTTCTGGCTGCTGACAAGCATCTACTGACCCTTGCTGGATGATACCTATCTGTGTGGATGGCAAATGGAGACAGAATGGTGGACGTTTGCCAAACTTGATGTATCTGGGGATAGCAGGTACTGGAGAGAAAATAGTGATAAATGGGAAGGTTATCAAACCTTATCCATTAAACAATTGTCGTAGTTGAATAACAGCCCTAAAGTGAAGTGAATTGTCAGTTACAGTGAAGAGGGAGATATTTAGTATTCCAAAGCAACCCTATGATGTCTCAAAGGGATTTTCAACCAATCACATAGTTTTGAGGTGTAGTCCCTGCTGTGGTCTTGGAAGCAACAGAAGCTAATTCAGACATGGCAAGTTCTACAGAATGCCAAATAATATGTGATTGGTAATCTGATTTTGGTTGGTTGAGGGATAAAAATTGAACGGGGCAAACACTCCTATTGTGTTTTGAAAACTGTGTGCTACCCTTTATGTGCATGCAAAGGGGAGAGAAACATCAGTTAAAGGTCACAGTGGAAAGATGGCATCTCCAATGGTGCAGTACTGACTCATATTTCACTAGAGTGACAGTTTAGATTGAGCTTCTTGACTGGGACATCAATCTCTGATTCAATGACTGATTAGCCTGGGGTCCAAGCAAGTCATAGAGGTGTGCATAGCGTGGAAGGAAGCTATTAAGCCCATCAAGCCCATACTGGTACCCATGAAGCAATCAGGTCAGTCTCACATTCCCCCTCAGTCTTTGTACCCTTGAAAGTTTCTTTCCTCCAAGTCCCCGTCCAATATCCTTTAGAAATCATTAATTGACTACACTTCCATCATCCTGAGAGCTGCAAGTTTCAGGTCATCACCACTGGCAGCATAAAAAGCTTTTTTCTCACATTTACCTTCCATTTGGTGTTGGTATTATCAGCCAATGGGACGAGTTTTCCCTTGTCTACCTTATTGAAGATCACAATTGTAGATCTCAATCAAACCTCCACTTAGTTTCTCTTGCTGAAAGGAGAAAAACCTCACTTTCTGAAACCACATTTTCAACCAAAATCCCTCATCCCTGGAACCATTCTGGTAAATCTCCTCTGTGTGCTCTCAGGGACTTTCACATCTTTCCTAAAGTGTGACACCCAGAACTGAATATTTTAGTTAGGCCTTAATCAGAGCTTTATAAAAGTTCAGCTTAATTTCTATGATTTTGCACTCGATGCTTCTGTTCATAAAGTCCTCAGTGAAAAACCTTCGAAAAGACTGCTACCCACTGAATCCCAATCATGAACATGAGGATCATCCATTACTGACTGGAAACAAGCTTGCTCATGATTGTATCAGGGCAGATCTGACAGCAGACTGAATTGGTAGGGTTTGGTATCACCATAAAATACAGGGCTCCAAATGCAGACAATGCAAGGAGACCTTGTAGGGGAAAGATCATTTCCTGGAGTGGGGCTGGTGTGGCAAGACCTGGTCATATCATGGTTGTCACTATCTGGTTTCAGTCAGGGGTAGACGTGGCTGGGCATGTTCTTGAAGGTTTCGTTCTAATCCCTCCTGCCTACATCCTTCATATGCCCATGGACCACCATTGACCCCCGCCATCAAACAACTTGGCCTTCCCAGGGTCACTTGGCAGAACAAATCTGGCTGAATGGTTGGTCAAATAGTCTTTGGTCCCAAACTCCAGAGCTGTGTCACAATTGTATATGACCATCTCCGGTTCCTTGGCAGACTATTACACAATTATTTTAATGCTACTATGAAGTTTCTCTTCTCGCTGCCTGCTGCAGTGTCCAGATATTCATGCATGAATTCTATACTCAAAGATACAAGTTAGGAGCAGGAATAGACCACTCAGCCCCTCAAGACTGACCCGCTATTCACTAAAATCGTAGATGATCTGACTGTGCCCTCAACTTCACTTTTCTCCCTACCCTGATCCCCTTTAATTTCTTTATCAATCAAGAATTAAGTAAATCAGACTTAAAAATTGTCATCAATGCTGTCCGATTATTTTGGGGGCAAGAAATTTCCACTGCCCTAGACAATTTCCACTGCCCTGCTCTTAGACAAATAAATTATCTTGACTCATATGGGACATATGGGGCAGCCCCAATTTATAAACTGTGTCCCAAAGTTCCAGTTTCTTCCACAAGGGGAAACATCTGCTTTAATAAGATCACTTTTTATGTGTCTAATCTCCAACAGATACACGCCCAACCTGTCTAACATTTTGGCATAAGACAACAGCCCCTATCCCAGAAATCAGTCGAGTGAACTTTCTCTCAACGGCTTCTAATGCAATTATGTCCTTTAGGAACGAGGACCAAAACAGGTGACCCCTGGAGTGTTGGAAATGTTAGGGAGGTGGGTAGAGGGGGGCAAGGGCTTGCCTGATAACTTCAAAATCTGTATTAACTCAGGAAGCCCGACTAGAACAGAACATTGCTTATTGAACAACAAAGGAGACCCACTAGCTGTGGCAGACATAGGTTAGTCCTAGCCCAAGACAGGAAGTTCTGCAAACCCATCCTTGGGTTTTACAAAGGCCTCAGGTGATGAGTTTCAGGCTTTTACCTGTTACTAAGGGAACTTATATTCAATGACCTCCACAGGAAGATTAATTAGTGGTTTCCCATGGGCTTTGTATAGGATATCACATCCCTCCCGCTCCAAGCTTGAGGGTTCCCCTTCACTCCTGTGACGATGGGATATCTTGTGTCACTTTGCCCCTGGTCCCATTCCTGTTGCTTTCTGGGTTTGGTCGGGACTGGTATAATGGGAAAAGTGGGAAAACGTCTTTTCTGTGAAGACTATTGAAGGGCTACTGCAGGGGACTCATCCTCAGTGGTGACCTCTGACTGAATTTCTGCCGCCTCAGCTTCCATCTCCGAGTCCTCATGATCCTCAGGACTGGCTCTCAAGCTTTTAGTGAGCAGAGATTCCTGTCCACAGGACGCTAATGGTGGTACGTCTGTCAAAATAATCGCCTCTGTAGAGGATTCCTGCCGACAGAGGTGTTTTTAGAACATAGAACATAGAACAATACAGTGCAGAACAGGCCCTTCAGCCCTCGATGTTGCGCCACCCTCTGAACTAATCTAAGCCCATCCCCCTACACTATCCCATCATCATCCATATGCTTATCCAAGGACTGTTTAAATGCCCCTAATGTGGCTGAGTTAACTACATTGGCAGGCAGGGCATTCCACGCCCTTACCACTCTCTGAATAAAGAACCTGCCTCTGACATCTGTCTTAAATCTATCACCCCTCAATTTGCAGCTATGCCCCCTCGTACTAGCCGACGTCATCATCCTAGGAAAAAGACTCTCACTGTCCACCCTATCTAATCCTCTGATCATTTTGTAGGTCTCTATTAAATCCCCTCTTAGCCTTCTTCTCTCCAATGAGAACAGACCCAAGTCCCTCAGTCTTTCCTCATAACACCTTCACTCCAGACCAGGTAACATCCTGGTAAATCTCCTCTGCACCTTTTCCAATGCATCCACATCCTTCCTGTAATGGGGCGACCAGAACTGTACACAATATTCCAAGTGATGCCGCACTAGCGTTTTGTACAGTTGCAGCATGACATCACGGCTCCGGAACTCAATACCTCTACCAATGAAACCTAACACACCGTATGCCTTCTTAACAGCACTATCAAGCTGGGTGGCAACTTTCAGGGATCTATGTACCTGGACACCAAGATCCCTCCGCACATCCACACTAGCAAGAATCTTGCCATTGACCCAGTATTCTGCCTTCCTATTATTCTTCCCAAAGCGCATCACCTCACATTTATCTGCATTGAACTCCATTTGCCACCTTTCAGCCAAATTCTGCAGTTTATCCAAGTCTCCCTGCAACCTGCAACATTCTTCCACACTGTCCACCACTCCACCGACTTTAGTGTCATCTGCAAACTTACTAACCCATCCACCTATGTCTGCGTCCAAGTCATTTATAAAAATGACAAACAGCAGTGGTCCCAAAACAGATCCTTGTGGCACACCACTAGTAACCGGACTCCAGGCTGAATATTTTCTATCAGCCACCACTCTTTGGCTTCTTTCAGAAAGCCAGTTTCTAATCCAAACTGCTAAATCTCCCTCAATCCCATGCCTCCGCATTTTCTCCAATAGCCTACCATGTGGAACCTTATCAAAGGCTTTACTGAAGTCCATGTGCACCATGTCAACTGCCCTACCCTCATCCAAGTGCCTGGTCACCTTCTCAAAAAACTCAGTGAGTTTTGTGAGACACGACCTGCCCTTGACGAATCCATGTTGACTATCTCCAATCAAATTGTTGCTTGCTAGATGATTATTAATCCTATCTCTTATAATCCTTTCCAAAACTTTTCCTACAACAGATGTTTTTTGTGATCTTCTCCCTGGTGTGAACCACATATGAAACCAGTCCTGTTTCCTTATGGATAACTCACAGAATCCATAGAAATCTATCACCAGACTTCCTTACATGGACCGTATCTCCTGTTTTAAAATCTCTGCCTGGTCGTGGCCCCGTTCCTGGGTTTCTTGTTTTAATTCAGCCTTGTTGCCCTTGTTTGGGAATGTCAGGCTAAGTCTAGTCCAAAGGCATCAGCCCATCACAGTTCCGCCAGGGCCACTCCCATCGTCATATGCAATGTTGTTGTACAATTAGAGGGGAAATGTTCAAGCTTCGTTTCCAAAGACCTATCGTTTGCTTTCTCGTGCTACTTTTGAACATCTGGACCGTCTGCTCAGCCAGACCTTTTGAGGATGTGTGATAGGGTGCTGTGTGATTGTGCCTTACTCCATTTGTCTTCATTAAGGTCTGAAACTCCCCACTGGAAGTGGGTTCCCATTGTCTGGTTACATAGACGTCAGGTATACCATGTGTACTAAAAGACTGGTAAAGTTTTGCTGTGGTGTTTTAAGAGGTAGTAGAAGCCATTTGGTGCATGTTGATCCATTTTAAACTGGTCTCAATAAGGGTTAAGAACATGGAGCCCATGAATGGTCCTGTGAAATCTGCACATACTTGCATCCAGGGCCTCCTCGGTCATTTCCATGGGTGCAATGAGGTTGCTGGCAAGGCTTTGTGGCTTTCCCAGAGAGTTTTCCACTTTGACCAAGTTTTTATTATCCATGTCTATGTTAGGCCACCAAACACAACGTCTTGCCAGCATTTTCATTTCAGAAATTTCCGGGTGCCATTTTGAAGTGTTGAATGTTAGCCTGGAAATGGGACAACCACCTGAGCTCCCCATAAGATAATGCCGTCTTTCTCAGTTCAGTTCCTGCTACTTTCAGATCTAGGGTTGCAACTCTTCAGTAAGATATTCTTGTGATTCACCATTTAGAATGATATGACATAGCTTCACCAATAGGGTCCTTTTGGGTCCAAGCCTAGTTATGCTTAGTCAGTACTGGTAGAGTGTCCATAACGTTCATGATGACTTCATCCATCTTCAGATGTAAATGTAGACTGGTGGGTGGCAGCTGGAGGCTCAAGTCATCCACATTGGCTATATCTCTCCCTGGAACATACTGCACGGTATATTCAAAGGCACCTAATAGCGTTGTCCAGCATTGGACCTGAGCTGACGCAATGGGAGGAATTGTCTTGTCTTCCTTGAAGAGGCCCAGCAGAGGTTTGTGATCAGTTACTATGGGAAATGCCAACCATAGACGTATGAGTGGAACTTTTCTACTGTGAATGCCATAGCCAAACCTTCTTTCTCAATCTGGGCATGCTTCCTTTCAGCTTCCGCCAGGGTTCCTGATGTGTACATGATTGCACATTCCATCCCAATTCCACAACGATGCGACATCACCATCCCAATCCCGTAGGGGGATGTTACAATGAGTGGTTTTAGCACTAATGTATTTGTTGACGGTAGTTGTTGTTTGATGTTTGCAAAGGCTTTTTCTCGTAGCTTTTGCCGTGACCAATTCTGAATTTTTTTAGCAAGACATGGAGGGGTGCCAGGAGGGTAGCCAGGTTGGGTATGCATTTCCTATAGTTATTTATGAGACCTGAGAAAGACTTCAAATTCATTGTGTTGCATCGAGTTGGAGCCCTTTCTGTGTCCTTCACCGTCTCTTCAACAAGGTACAATCTGACTTTGTCAACCCTGTACCGAGGTATGTTACCTCGTCTACCCAGAACACACATTTTTCCCTTTATAGTCGGGTGCAAACCTAACTCCAAACTCTTCAAATGTTCCTTAGCAGTAGCTCCTGAGATTAAAACATCATCCAGATAGGCTGCCATTTTAGACACCCTTGGAGGACGTTCTCCATCACCCTTTGAAAGATGACACAAGCCGAGGATACCTGAAAAGGCGAGTGAGTGTACTCATGCAGTCTTTTGTGAGTACTTATAGTGACGTTGGAGGTAGGTGTGGCTCATATCTAATTTAGGAAATATGTGGGCCCCAGGCCAGCTTTGCATTTAAGTCTTCAAATGTAGGGTATTTGACCAAGTGGGAAACTCTGTTGACTGTGAACTCTTAATCCCCACAGAGATGGACTGGGTTGTCAAGTTTTACAACTGCGAATGACTGACATGGCCCATTCAGCAGATTGTGCTGGGTGTGTGATGCCCAGTTCCTCTAGATGTTCCAATTCAGCCCCTACTCTGGCGCATAGGGAAACGGTTGTGCTCTGAAGTGTTAAGGTGGGGCCTCTGGGTCTACAGTGTGCTTGGTGGCGCTTTGTATCATCCTGAGGTCCTCTTGGAACTGTCTGGGATACTTCCCAGTGGCTCCATATAGATTGCCAGTATCCATTTTGAAGATCTGTTGCCAATCCAGGTGGATTACCTGTAGACAGTTCCTTCCCAAAGTTTGGGACCTGGCCCTTGTACTACCATCAGGGAGAGTCAAACAGTTCATTGCCCTGTGTAACTATGGTTACAGTGGTCCCGATAATATGTAAGAGCTCCCTAGTGTATGTGGCCAATCTAGCCTTAGTGACCCATAGGCTTAAAGGTGAGATAGTCCATTAGAGTTCCCCAAGGGTTTTCTCCCCAACAATAGATATAGCTGTATCTGTATTTACTTCCATGTCTAAGGGGCAGCTGTTGACTGAAGTTTTATCTTAACTGGGGCCACTTTGGGAGCAGTGATGTCATTTAGCTGTATCGGTTCCTCCTTCATGGACTGATTTATTTGTAAAACCCTGTCTTGAGGTGGCTTTGCTCTTCAGTCTGGGCGGTAAGCTTTTCACCTGTGTTGGTAGTCTTGTCTGGGGTGAACTCTATGACTACAAGTGCAGCATGGTTATCCTTACTTCTCACTGTATTGTGAAGAATCTCATCCAGTTCTGGAACCTTGCAGCCTCTGGCTCCAATTGACCTTCCTTGGCAACAAATGGTAGTCCTGACTATTGTGGGCTGGGGTTTCGGGTCTGTGGTATCAGTGTGGACCAAGATTGAGAATGGACCTGAAACTTCCGAGTCTCTTTATCCATGTTTTCGTGAGAAGGGGCAAATTCTGCGGCTTCCTTGAGATCTTAATCTGGTTCAGTCAGTAGCTTCTTCTGGGCTGCAATATTATTCACTCGACAAACTAGGTGATCCCTTAATATTTCCCAAAGTGCTGACTTGGAATCAGTGTTCTGCCACTTCCCACAGTCTCATCAAGAATTCAGTAACTGGTTTCTACGGAAGTCTATTTGCCGTGTTAAGCCTGTAACACTGCAACATAACAGATGGTTTGGTGTCATAGTGGTCTGCTAGTGTTTCTATCAGTTTGTCAAATGTTTTTGATTCCGCAGCTGCTGGGTGGGTCAAACATTTTATGATGTGGAATGTCAGGGTTCCAAAAGCGTTCAGAAGAATAACTTTTTCCCTTTCTACACCATTGTCTGTAACCAAGGGAACTCATACACAGCCAGCTGTACAAAAAGATTAATTTGTGATTCCCCTTTGACTTTCTAGAGGTTATCAGAATATTCAAGATAACCAGTAGGAGAATATGTAACTCTCGTTTTTAAAAACATAAACATCGTACAATAAGAATGATACGGTTAGCAGTTCATTTTTTAAAAAAAATCATTGATATGTATGTGGCAGCCCTGACTGGGTGAACACTTATTGTCCAGTCCTTATTGACCAGGGGTTAAGGGTCAACGAAATTGCTGTGGGTCTGGAGTCACATAGATGCCAGACCAGGTAAGGATGGCAGTTTCCTTCCCTAAGGGCATTAGTTAACCAGAGAGGTTTTTTTCTGACAATTGACAATGTCTTCATGGTCGTTATTAGACTCTCAATTCTAGATGTTTGTTCAGTTCAGTATCCACTATGTGTATTCAAACCTGGGTCTACAGAACATTAGAGATAACAAGGTGTAGAGCTGGACGAACACAGCAGGCCAAGCAGCATCAGAAGAGCAGGAAAGCTGACGTTTCGGGCCTAGACCCTTCTTCAGAAATGGGGAAGGGGAAGGGGGTTCTGAAATAAATAGGGAGAGAGTGGGAGGCGGATAGAAGATGGATAAAGGAGAAGATAGGTGGAGAGGAGACAGACAGGTCAAAGAGGCGGGGATGGAGCCAGTAAAGGTGAGTGTAGGTGGGGAGTTAGGGAGGGGATAGGTCAGTCCAGGGAGGATGGACAGGTCAAGGAGGTGGGATGAGGCTAGTAGGTAGGAGATGAGGGTGGAGCTTGAGGTGGGAGGTGGGGATAGGTGGGAGGAAGGACAGGTTAGGGAGGCGGGTACGAACTGGGCTGGTTTTGGGATGCGGTTTTGAAACTTGTGAAGTCCACATTGATACCATTGGGCTGCAGGGTTCCCAAGCGAAATATGAGATGCTGTTCCTGCAACGCTCGGGTGGCATCGTTGTGGCACTGCAGGAGGCCCAGGATGGACGTATCGTCTAAGGAGTGGGAGGGGGAGTTGAAATGGTTCGCGGATGAGAGGTGCAGTTGTTTGTTGCGAACCGAGCGTAGGTGTTCCACAAAGCAGTCCCCAAGCCTCCGCTCGGTTTCCCCAATGTAGAGGAGGCCACAACGGGAAAAGCGGATACAGTATACCACCTTAGCAGATGTGCAGGTGAACATCTGCTTGATGTGGAAGGTGGACCTGCAACACACACCCTCCTCCTGGACACCATCCCAAGGCCTCCTACTCTCCCTCGACCTCTTCATCTCCAACTGCCGTCGAGATATCAATCGCCTCAGCCCCTCAACCCATCTCACTCACTCTAACCTCTCCCCCGCAGAACTTGCAGCCC
This sequence comes from Ginglymostoma cirratum, assembly GCA_024137785.1. Lineage (NCBI taxonomy): Eukaryota > Metazoa > Chordata > Chondrichthyes > Orectolobiformes > Ginglymostomatidae > Ginglymostoma > Ginglymostoma cirratum. The sequence continues at coordinate 1,385,799 of JAHRHZ010000070.1, read as the reverse complement.
TTCGCTCCCTCACCATAAAACTGGCGCACAAGGGAGGCACAGTTGTAGTATGTCGCATTGACCTCTACATCGCCGAGGCCAGACGCCAGCTCTCTGACACCTCCTCCTACTGCCCCCTTGATCATGACCCCAGCCCTGACCACCAAAACATCATCTCCCAAACCATCTGCAAACTCATCATTTCAGGTGACCTCCCACCCACAGCCTCCAACCTCATTGTTCGCCAACCCCGCACCGCCCGTTTCTATCTCCTTCCCAAAATCTGCAAACCTGACCACCCTGGTTGACCCATTGTCTCCGCCTGCTCCTGTCCCACCGAACTTATCTCTAATTGTCTTGACTCCATTTTCTCCCTCTTGGTACAGGAACTCCCTACCTACATCCGTGACACCACCCACGCTCTCCACGTCCTCTGGAACTTCCGATTCCCTGGTCCCCAGTGCTTCATCTTTCCCATGGACATCCAGTCCCTATACACTTGCATTCCCCATGCAGATGGCCGAAAGGCCCTCTGCTTTTTCCTGTCCCGCTGGCCCGACCAGTCCCCCTCCACTGACACCCTCATCCGCTTAGCTGAACTCGTACTCACCCTTAACAACTTCTCTTTCAATTCCTCCCATTTCCTACAGACAAAGGGGGTGGCCATGGGTACCAGCATGGGCTCAAGCTATGCCTGCCTCTTTGTAGGTTACATGGAACAATCCCTCTTCCGTAGCTACACGGGCCCTAAACCCCACCTCTTCCTCTGTTACATCGATGACTGTATCTGCGCCGCCTCATGCTCCCACGAGGAGCTCGAACAGTTCATCCACTTCACCAACACCTTCCACCCCAACCTTAAGTTCACCTGGACCATCTCTGATACCTCTCTCTCCTTCCTGGACCTCTCTGTTTCCATCTCTGGCAACCACCTGGAAACGGATATCTATTTCAAGCCTACTGACTCCCACAACTACCTGGAGTACACCTCCTCCCACCCACCTTCCTGCAAAAATGCCATCCCCTATTTCCAATTCCTTCGTCTCCACCGCATCTGTTCCCAGGATGAGGCATTCCACTCCCGAGCATCTCAGATGTCCTCATTTTTCAAGGCCCGCAACTTTCTCCCCTCAGTGGTCGAGAACGCCCTCGACCGTGTCTCCCGCATTTCCCACAACTCATCCCTCGCACCCCCTTCCCGCAATAACAACCAAAACAGAATCCCTCTCGTCCTCACGTACCACCCCACCAACCTCCGGATCCAACGCATCATCCTCCGACACTTCCGCCATCTGCAATCCGACCCCACCACCAAAGACATTTTTCCCTCCCCAGCCTTGTCTGCCTTCCGGAGGGACTGCTCTCTCCGTGACTCCGTTGTCCGCTCCAGACTTCCCTCCAGCCCCACCACACCCAGGACTTTTCCCTGCAACCGCAGGAAGTGCTACACCTGCCCCGACACCTCCCTCACCCCCATCCCAGGCCCCAAGAAGACCTTTCACATCAAGTAGATGTTCACCACATCTGCTAATGTGGTATACTGTATCCGCTGTTCCAGATGTGGCCTCCTCTACATTGGGCAAACCAAGTGGAGGCTTGGGGACCGCTTTGTGGAACACCTACGCTCGGTTCGCAACAAACAACCGTACCTCTCAGTCGTGAACCATTTCAACTCCCCCTCCCACTCCTTGGACGACTTGTCCATCCTGGGCCTCCTGCAGTGCCACAACGATGCCACCTGAAGGTTGCAGGAACAGCACCTCATTTTTCGCTTGGGAGCCCTGCAGCCCAATGGTATCAATGTGGACTTCACAAGCTTCAAAATCTCCCCTCCCGCTACAGCTTCCCAAAACCAGCCCAGCTTGTCCCCGCCTCCCTAACCTGTACTTCCTCCCACCTATCCCCACCTCCCACCTCAAGCCCCACCCTCATCTCCTACCTACTAGCCTCATCCCGTCCCCTTGACCTGTTCATCCTCCCTGGACTGACCTATCCCCTCCCTAACTCCCCACCTACACTCACCTTTACTGGCTCCATCCCCTCCTCTTTAACCTGTCTGTCGCCTCTCCACCTATCTTCTCCTTTATCCATCTTCTATCCGCCTCCCCCTCTATCTCTATTTATTTCAGAATCCCCTTCCCCTCCCCCATTTCTGAAGAAGGGCCCGAAACGTCAGCTTTCCTGCTTCTCTGATGCTGCTTGGCCTGCTGTGTTCATCCAGCTCTACACCTTGTTATCTCAGATTCTCCATCATCTGCAGTTCCTACTATATCTCCACAGAACATTACCTGGGTCTCTGAATTAATAGCCAATAGATAATCTCACTCGGCCATCATCTCCCTATTTTCTACTTTAGGTCAAATTTAAAATAAAATACCAGCCCATCCACACTGAATTGAACTGGACAAAAAAAAAATTGTGATAACTGCATGCGGCACCGTGCAGTGTCAAAAAGTAACTGTAACTGCTGGTTGAGAAGGTGCCGAGGCCTATTATCATTTTGCACTAAGAGCTTGTGGAGCTGGAGTGAATGATAAATGCCTTATATCGATTGTCCTGTGTAGTAGACCCAGGCTGATAGAGAGTAATTAATGACTCTATTTGTTTCTGTACCGAGGAGAACAATTGAGTTTGATACAGCAACAACTGGTGCCAATGTGAAAGGCCCCAAGGGAGTCGTCCAGGAAAAGCCTGTACTGAGACAGCAACACAGATCCGTGGCCATATCCCTGAGATCCTATCTATATTGTAACTGATATGATTTGACATGGAAAAGAAAGTACAAATGTGTTGGTTGAGACCAGCAAAGATTTGTTTAATAGATACGCAAGAGGTGACCGTAAAGAAGATACGTATATTCCTTAGTGACTTGGACACAGCTCTAGCATTGTTCTCTGAGTTAGCCTTAGGAGTACCTTTTAAAAAGGTTGCTGTCAACAATTTAAAATAATTAATTTCCTCATTAACCCTTTCACCCTTAATAATTATGCTTCCACAAATTACAAATGTAGAATGAAGTCTGTCCAGATTGGAAGACATCAACTGTATTTCATAGCACAATTAATCAGAGTTCACATGTTTAATAACACACTGCTGCTGCAGCAACAACGAGGTACATTTATATTGCATCTTAAGTGAAGAAAAAAGTCCTCAGTCATTCAAAGTAAAGGCTCATTCGGGGCTTTCTGCAGGGCTGAATTCGTTGTCAGTTTTCAGCTTGCATGATAACAAGTGAACTGTGTCTGAAGCATGTGATGCTAGTCACCAACAACTACATGCCCCCCCCACCACCATTAACTCCCCCCTTAATTAGATAATAGCATAAGACTACTCCTTGTAATCCATTGTTCAGTGTATAACTCAATCAAACTCATTTGATAGGATCTGAATCTGTAACACAGTCTAGGGTATTCACTATTCTACATCCAAACCCCTCAATTAGATCCCAGATGTAACTCAGTCTCTGGTTTTTGTTGAACCACCTGAACCCCTTGATTAGATGCCAGGCTGTATTTCACCCTACACGTCTTGAAATGACTCAGATGTACATTGCCATCATGATTAACCTCATAGCCAACATCCTCAATGAGCCCTTCTCTTATAATCTTAAACATATAGGCGTGTATGTGTGGACCACACACTGCGTACAGGGTTCTGATATTGACCCCACACAGACTAAAGTAAGAAGTAAAAGTGGTAGGTTCAATATAAATACAAGGAGATAGTGTTTTCTTTCTCCGAGTTGGTTTAAGCTCATCTCCTGGCCTAGCCAAGGAAAGGTCAAGCCTTGAAATGGAACAGCAATAACACCCTGAAATAGTACTATCAGTGAAACATGATTGATCAATTGAATTCCATAGCAGTGAAAAATGCGGGATTAAGTAGAGTATTATACGCACAATGAGTTGAAGCATGATGTTCATTTCAAGTTCATTTCTGGAGCCTTTGCCATAAGATCAGGCAATCAATAGGGCCTTGCATATCATATATCACCCTGCATTGAAAAGAGAACATAATCTGCAGCAAATTTAGAATGACAGATTTGTTGGTATCAGAAGCCCCGGACTAAACTGAGAGTGCCACATCCTGCTCTGAGAGAGATGGCTGACAGTTGGAAGAGATTTAAGAGGCTGCTTGTGATCGAGGGAAGGAAAGACACCATGCATTAGAATCAGGTGCGAAAACAAGAGGGGGGGGCATTCAGACAAATGGAGCAAGATTAAAGGCAGGCCAGCATCTGTGCCTCCAGCATTGGACTCAGTCTTGGAAAAGAACAATTTAAAACTGAGATTTGAAATATGAAGAGTTTTGACTATAAAATGCACGTTCCCTATCAATATAATAGATAATGTTATATTCAGTTCCTGTGCAATAGGTAATGGATTTATGCAACGCATTATGTATGAAGAGCACGGGGCCAGTTCAACAAGGAATGCTTATAAGGAGAGGCGCTTGCAAACTTAGACACTACATGTTGTCACCACAAGAATCCTCTGTGCCTGGAGGTGCGAAAGCCACTTAATGAGGTAGGGTGGTGACATAACCAATTCCTACCAATTTCCAATCTTCGATTTAGGTGAGAGTTGCACACTAGAGCCCCGTCAATTGAAGAAATTAGGAGGCCAGTTAAGGGCTGGGGTCTAAGCCAGCTGTCTGTCACTGTGTGACATGCTTGGCAGGTCCAACTGTGTGTGGAACTTCTCACTTTGGTGTGGGACGCTGTGTTCCCCCAATCAAAGGCAGTTACCTGATCGAAGGACTGGACTTTTGAGGAGCTAACTCTTACCATTGGTATCCCCTCCCCTCTAATCTGAGAAATCCCACTCCCACATGGATCACTTACCTTTATCCTAGGTCACACTGTGATCTGTGATCTCTGAGGCAGCTGCTCCCTGCCCAGAAACTTACATGGCATTGCTGAGTGCACAAGCTGATGGCCTGTCATTGGCCAACAACTCACTCTGGGTCGGTTTTCTGACCCCAGAAGAACCCCCGTGGTGCCCTCCTCTCTGCCTTATAGGCATGTGTTTCAATGGGCCTTCTGCTAGAAGACGTAGCGCAGATCTCCTGTTGGGTTTCCAGCCAGCCGGTGAGATCCCAGATTTCACGCCATGATTCAGACACACATTCCTAACTTGTGCTCCGGTCTATCTTGACTGAAGCATTGGAAGATAGCTGGAGGGCAGTCCCTATCTCTGGGTGCTCTGTGTTTTAGGGGGTGAATTGCTCAAAATGCTAGCCATGTCGCTTGAAATAGATATTTTCACATTACCATGTTCACAGATGTTATCACTCAACTCTGGAGCAGGTAAGACTTGATCCAAGGCTTCCTGGATGAGAGGTAGGGACACTATCACTGCAGTACAAGAACCCAACAGTGGATATAGTTATGTTAACCAACCTGTTCAAAGATGTTATGACACACCTTTAAGGCAGGTGGGATTTGAACCTAGACACTAACATTGTCAGACTTTAAACATCAGGAAAGGCTGGACATGTTGTGGATTTTTATCTCCGGAATAGCGAAGATTGAAAGGTGATTCAATAGAAATTGTTAAGATTTCGAAAGGGTTTGATTGGATACCTTCAGAGGAAATGTTTCCAATCATGAGCTAACATAAAATTAAGCTTTGATGTTGAAAGTAGCTGCAATAAAAGCAGTGAGGAATTCATTCGAATATAATACAAGCGTGTAAGTAAGCTGGAGTACTGTGTGCAGTTCTGGTCACCCCACCAACGAAGGACATGATTGCATTGAAGAGGGTGCAGAGGAGATTCACCAGGACATTGCCTGGGGTGGAGTATTTCAGCTCGGAAGAGAGGCTGGATAAGCTTGGGTTGTTTTCTTTAGAGCAGAGAAGGCCAGGAGTGGGGGTAGCTGTTAGAGATGGAAAAGATTGAGCTTCATGGATGGGGTGAATAGAAAGCAGCTGTTCCCCTTAGTTGAAGAGTCAATAGCAAGACAGCAAGAAGTTTAGAGGAGATTTGTGGAAAAAGTATTCCTTTCAGAAGGGTCTAGGCCCAAAACGTCAAGCTTTCCTGCTCCTATGATGCTGCTTGGCCTGCTGTGTTCATCCAGCCCCACACCTTGTTATCTTGGATTCTCCAGCATCTGCAGTTCCTATTATCTCTTCCACCCTACGGGGTTGATGGGAACCTGGAATGCCCTGGGAGGACAGTAGATGTGGGAAACCTTACAGCCTTTAAAAAGGTATGTGGTTGAGCGCTTGAAATAATATAACATTCAAGGTTTAATGCTGGAAAATAGCATGATACCAACTACCACAATGCTAAACTGAGTTAAAGAATACAGACGGTGATGAGAATCAGAAACTCACTGTAAGGGTGCTAGATGCAGAAACCCTCTTCACATTTGAAAAGTATTAAATGTACACATGTGATGCCAAGGCATTCAAGGCAATTGGCCAAATGCTGGAAAATGGGATTAAGATAGTTGATGCTTGGTTCTGATTGGCACAGTATCAGTGGGCTGAAGGGTCTTTTCTGTGAGCAGTAGACATCTCTGACTCTATGAGTCCATGATATAGAGAAAGGAATAGAGGGTTATACTGATAAGGTAGATGCAAAGGAGTGAGAGGGTGTGCAGCATATATGCTAGCAGAGGCCAATTGGGCCAAATGGTCCATCTCTGTTCTGTACATTCTCTGTATTTTCACATAATTAATGGCAGGTTCACCCACTTGTAAGTGCTTGGGTGGGTTTTACAGAAGTGAGGCATAAAACTGTGAAACAAGCACCAGAGCCTGTCTTCACTGGTCTGAGAAATGACCTTACCTTTTACATCTGGAGCCCTGCAGATGCATATTTAACGATAAAAGTGAGTCAGATACAAGTCACCAAGAGCTTCACTTGAGGCCAAAAAGGACTTTGGCCAAGATTTTCACATTTTCTTTGGACTATATGTGGAAAAGTTTCCAAGAGGGAAAACTCAGAGATCATGGAAGACTCCTGCGTCTTCCAACAGTCAGGCTTCTGGAAGGATATCATTCAGAATTACAACCCCAGAGCTGCAAGCCCCACTGGCCTGGAACTGGCCAGTCAGAAGTTCGAAGCTCTAGAACTCAACAGTACCATAGTGGTGACTGTTGCCTGGGATACCCATCGACCAGAACTCCAGATGGAAGATCATTACCAAGAAAACTAGGTGCTGGGATTGGGGTGAACAGAGAGAGGTGTACAAGGCAGTGAAGGAGGAGCCTGGGGCTGACTCTCAGCTGTCAACACCTACTCTAGGTCCAGGCCCTTACAGATTGAGGGACCCCGACTGACAGCTTGGCTGCACTTGCTTGACGGTCAGGTAGGCTGACTCCTTCTCATCCTGCCTGAAGCCAAATTATTTGCAGCCCAGCTGCATTGAGGCCCTCAAGGCATTAGGAATTGAAGACTTCAGGATCTCAATTGGTCGTGGGGTGGCAAAGTCAAGTTTGGGACTTCCCCCCTACTCTGTTATCCTCCCCCACTTCCAAGTTAAATTTATGCAGAACTGGGTACCTCCCTGATGCCAATCCACCCAACTGTCCTCTCCTCCAGCCAGCTTCGCCTCGTTTTTCAGGAATGGAGGATTCTGCTCATTGATCCAATTTGACAACAAACAAGATTAACAACAAAAAAAGAACTGATTCGAGTTACTGCCTTTTGCAGAAAGCAAAGTGTAGGGTATGAAGGTTTGTCTGTGGGATGAACTGCCAGAGGAAGTGATTAATGCAGGTACAGTTACAACATTTAAAAGAAATTTGGAAATGTACATGTACATGTCTGTGTGGAGTTTTCTCCTGTGTCATTCTCCCGTGTCTGCGTGGGTTTTCTCCGGGTGCTCTGGTTTCCTCCCACAGTCCAAAGATGTGCAAGTTAGGTGGATTGGCCATGCTAAATTGCCCATAGTGTTCAGGGAGGTGTAGGTTAGGTGGGTTACAGGGGGATGGGTCTGGGTGGGAAGCTCTGAGGTTCGGTGTGGACTTGTTGGGCCGAAGGGCCTGTTTCCACACTGTAGGGATTCTAATTCTAATAGGAAAGGTTTAGGGGTATATATGGGCCAAATGCAGGCAAGTGGGACTAGTTTAGTTTGGGAAAATTGGTCAGCATCGAAGAGTTGGACCAAAGGGTCTGTTTCCATAGAACCATTCCATGTATGATTCTGGGAATCTATAAATTCTGACATAGCAGGCAATCTTTATGAAGAACAGAGAGCCGAATTCCTGCCCTTTAACAGAGGGGAACATCAACCACAGGCTTGAGAATCAAACTAGAAATTGGGTCAGGAGCTGGATCCGTTGGAGAATTCCTGCCCCATTCATTGCTGAAGCAAAGAGCTTTCAAGAGGTCGGATCACTCTACTCATCGATTATGTCCTAGCGGGAATTTGGAGAAGGAGCTGGTAGATGGTGCACTCCTGGACAACGGTCTGATATACTCAGCAGAGCCTCCATCTGCTGAGAGTAGGCATAGATGCCACCCTGGCCCAGAGGTGCAGCATGGTGGTCAGTGACTATTCCTACTGCCTCAGAACACCAAGGACCTGGATTCGATTCCAGCCTCGGGTGACCATGTGTGGAGTTTGCACATTCTCCCTGTGTCTGCGTGGGTTTGCTCCAGGTGGTCCAGTTCCCTCTCACAGTCCAAAGACGTGTGGGTTAGGTGGATTGGCCATGCTAAATTGTCCGTGGTATCTAAAGATATGGGATATGGGCCAAAAAATGTAGGCAGGTGGGACTAGTTTAGTTTGGGAACATGGTTGGTGTGGATTAGTTGGACCGAACGGTCTGTTTCCATGCTGTATGACTCTAAGGATGTGCAGGCTAGGTGGATTAACCATGGTAAATTAGAACTCTAATTCTGAAAGTGTGGGATTATGGGGATAGGACAGGTGGCTGGGTCTAAGTGTGACACTCTTTAGGGGGTTGGTGCAGACTCAATGGGCTGAATGGCCTCTTTCTGCACTGTAGGGATTGTATGATTCTGAAGTGCTTTCTGTTTTGCCCTGCAACCTGGCCCAGCACAACTAGGGCTGAAAATTTTCAAGGAGCAGTGGTATAATGACCCGTGTGGCCAAGCATTGAGGGATTTGTCAGCTTGTAATATCTGTTACCCGCCCCAGACCATAGCTGCCCCTTTTGAACAGCAGGTTATGAATTCATCACTCCACGCCCAGTCCTCTAATCCAAAGATCGTACCCTCAGGATTTGGACTGGAATCAAATCATGTGAAGATGGAATAAGGCTCTACTCAATAACTTGCAGAGAAGGATCTGATTTATAACTGAAAGAATTGTAGAATCTGGAAATCAGAGACAAGAACAGAAATTGCTGGAGAAACTCAGCAGGTCTGGCAACATCTGTGGACAGGAACAGAATTAACATTATGGGTTCAGTGACATTTATGCAGGATCTGATTTAACCTGGGAACACCTCAAGAATTGTCAGACCCTTCTTAATTTCATCTTTTTACAGGATTCAATCCAAAATGTTTCCTTGCCGTGTTTGTCTTTTGGGAAGTGCACAGAGTTTGAGCAAAAGCCTTTTAGCAAGAGTGATAATTTGCAAATACAGTATTGCTTGCAATTTTGGAACGGAATGTCAGGCTGTGTATCTAACACGTGTCTCATTTTGGACTGACGCCAAAGCTGAATTTTACCCCATTGCTTCTCACTCAGGCAGCAGAGCTAAAATAGCAGTTACATCTCAGTGATATCATCAGCGCTGTCATATTGTTGTAAGAAAAGTCTTTGGCACCTGGTCTGTCAGAAAATTGAGGATTTGAGTTATAAGGAGAGGCCGGATAGACTGGGACAGTTTTTCCCTTGAGCAGAGGAGGCTGAGGGGTGACCTTACAGAGATTTATAAAATCATGACAAGCAGAGATCAGGTGAATAGTCAAGATCTTTTCCCCAGGGTACCGGAGTCTAAAACTAGAAGGTGGGTAGGTTTAAGATGAGAGGAGAAAGATGTAAAAGGGGCCTGAAGGACAGTTTTTTCACACAGAGGGTGGTGTGTATGTGGAATGAACTGCCAGAGGAAGTGTTAGAGGTAGATACAGTTACACCATTTAAAAAACATTTGGACAGCTATGTGAATAGAAAAGATTGAGAAGACTATGGGCCAAACACAGGCAAATGTCGGCTTTCCTGCTCCTCTGATGCTGTCTGGCCTGCTGTGTTCATCCAGCTCTTCACCTTGTTATTTCAGACTCCAGCATCGGCAGTTCTTACTGTCTCCAAATGGGATTAATTCAGTTTAGGAAACCTGGTTGGCATGGACAACTTGGATCAAAGGGTCTGTATGACTCTAAATTTAGAACAAGTCTCCAGGGCAAGTAAACACCCTGTGAAACTGTCCTGTTGTATCCTATTTTAATCTCTAACTTCGTTCAGGGGCTGCGTAGTCCTGTCTATGTAGTTTATGATAGAGGGAAAAACCATTTAAAAAGAAAATATAGTAATACGGGGAAATGAAGGTGTTGGGGTTTAGTGGTCCTCCATTTTGAAGTTCCAAGACAAGTTGGACCATTACGTGTGTCTTTCAAAAGCATTCCTGTGTTTTTTTTTCACCTGTCTTGTGAATTCAGCAGCATTTCTCAAGGGCAGGAATCTCTCAAGGGCAATGTTAAAATTCTTCAGCCCTTGTGGAGCAATGGGCATTTGATTTAAAATGCTAAGAAAATCCCCTTTATAATTCAGACAAAAAAAAACATAAAATGCAGTTTGTGTCCTCTTCCTGTTAGATACCCAGGATGCCTCCGGGCCGAACGGTGATTCTCAGGGAACTGCGGAGAGTGTACGGAAGCAGCTGCGGAGTGAAGCATTTGCCCAGCAGCAGTTGGAGGCCCTGGAACGCGTCTTTGAGCGGCAACACTATTCAGACGTTTTCAACGCTGGCGAACATATCAAATCAGAGCAGGTGAGACGCTGTACAACTCGAAGGTATTTTGTGCGAGAGGTGTTTGTCCTTCATGCATGCACGCACACAAACGAGGCAACATGCAAAACTTTCAGTGGTTCAGCCTGTAGCAGATGCATCTCTGAATTGGGTGAGATAACAAGGCGTAGATCTGGATGAACACAGCAGGCCAAGCAGCATCAGAGGAGCAGGAAAGCTGACGTTTTGGGCCTAGACCCTTCTTCAAAAAATGAAGGGTCTAGG